>JACBKR010005203.1:0-19720 GCA_014218235.1 Colocasia esculenta
AAGAAGCCTTAAAAGAACATTCATGGATTGATGCTATGCATGAGGAGCTTGGGCAGTTCCAAAGAAATAATGTATGGAGTTTAGTTCCTAAAACCCCTGAAATGTCTGTCATAGGTACAAGGTGGGTCTTCAGAAACAAACTCAATGAAGATGGTAAAGTGGTGAGAAACAAGGCTAGATTGGTTGCAAAAGGATATAATCAGGAATTTGGTGTAGACTTTGAAGAATCTTTTGCACCTGTAGCTAGGCTAGAAGCAGTTAGAATTTTGTTAGCATATGCATGCTCAAACAAATTTAAATTGTATCAAATGGATGTCAAAACTGCTTTCTTGAATGGCTACATAAAAGAGGAAGTCTATGCCTCTCAACCACCGGGCTTTGAAGATCATGAGAAACCTAACCATGTCTATAAATTGCACAAGGCTATTTATGGTTTGAAACAGGCACCCCGAGCTTGGTACGACAGACTAAGTACATTTCTAGTAAGCAAAAACTACTCAAGAGGTAAAGTAGACCAAACTCTCTTCACAAAGAAAGTTCGCACACACATCATTGTTTTTCAAGTTTATGTGGACGACATTATTTTTGGATCTACTAACCTTCACTGTGTGAGGAATTTTCCAAACACATGCACAGTGAATTTGAGATGAGTCTAATGGGGGAGCTTCAATTCTTCTTGGTTTGCAGATCAAGCAAATGGAGGATGGCTTCTTCATAAACCAAGAAAAGTATGTCAAAGAGCTACTAAAAAGGTTTCAATTTGAACAATCAAAGCCTGCCTCAACACCCATGAGCACAAGTATAAAAGTTGAAAAAGATGAGAAAGGTAAACCGGTAGATGCCAAACAATTTCGAGGTATGATTGGCTCTCTCCTCTATCTTACTGCAAGTAGACCAGATATTCAGTCAGTGTTTGCCTTTGTGCTAGATACCAATCTAGTCCAAAGAAAAGCCACTTAGTTGCAGTTAAGATATTTTCAGATATCTCTCAAGTACGTTTGATTTGGGTCTTTGGTATCCAGCAGGTAGTAGCTTTGACTTGGTTTCATATTCTGATGCTGACTATGCTGGATGTAAAATTGACAGGAAAAGCACTAGTGGCTATTGCCAAATCTTGGCGGTTGCATGGTTTCGTGGGCATCCAAGAAGCAACACTCGGTTGCACTTTCCACTGTAGAGGCAGAATATGTTGCTGCAGGGAGTTGTGCAGCATAAGTGTTGTGGATAAAGAGTCAATTGTGTGACTATAACATAATATTGGATGCACACCTATCCATGTGACAACACCAGTGCAATCAATTTATCAAAAATCCCATTCAACACTCTAGGACGAAACACATAGAAATTCGTCACCATTCTTGAGAGATGAGGTAGCCAACAAAAATTTAGAGATCAGTTTCATACCTACAGAAAAACAATTGGCTGACATCTTTACCAAACCTCTAGCTGAAGATAGATTCACCACATTGAGAAGAGAATTGGGCTTGTGCAAATTGCAATGAAACTCATCCATATACTAAGCATATGTCACTTATGTGCACCAACTATGAGGTATATTAAATGGTGTTTGTGGAAGAAAAGTCAAGCTTATTTGGAAACTCTCATTATGCGTAGAGGAAAGATCCTCCGCCACGTATCCATAGTTGAAATGCATGAAAGGGTCATGTACTTTCTATGAGGAATAGTTTCTTTACACTTTTGCTCACTCCTTAATTCACTTGAACAATTTGAATATCTTCATGATCTGTTCTCTTACATTCTTAAGTGTGCTCACTTGATTGGTCTAATTGTGCTAGATGTGTATTGAGTGTAGATTGTTTGGTAACACATGAGCACACACTTTGGGGGAGCTAGTTCAGGTTAGATGACTTTCTTGTGGAGGAAATCACTCATTCTACATGTATCTTAAATCCCTCACTTGTCATGAGCATCTCACTCCTCATTCTAACCCTCAACTGGTTTTGCACAGGCATCTGTCGACAGCTCACATTCCATCTGTCAACAGATCAGGCCTCACAGACCATTATCTTTTCTGTCTATGCAATCTGTCGACAGACACCATATCATCTGTCGACAGATCCCACAGTATCTGATATCCCCGAGTTGATCAATCCTCTGTCTGTGTAATCTTTCGACAGACCCATTTCAAGCTGTCGACAGCCAACCTCACCTCAAGCAATACATGCCTATTTTATTCCATACTTGATGAGCAGGTTCATGTCATTTAACTAAGGTGTCTATTGGGTGTTTATGCATGTTTAACTCCATCGTATACACATGATATTGATGTTATCCCCTAAACCACCATGATTTGGACATACTACTCATGCCTGGGTTTAGGTTGCAGCATTTTGAAAAACATTGAACTCTCTTGAGGATAAACACCTAACTCCATTGAATAATTTCTTTGTCGGTAAACACCATTCTCAAGCAACCTGAAAAATCTTATGGTCATTGAACCTTATGTTTTGAACTGATGGATAATCATATACATTCCATTGATCTTTAGTATTAAGCTAAAATGGAGAAAAGCTACCTATTTCAGAAAACTATATTGAACATCATACAAAATAAAAACAAATGGGATAAAGGTAGAGCAATGATGTGTCTTGCTGAGTAACCGGGGAGAGGGGCATCACAAATGTCCACCCTCGCGTCAAAAAGCCAACCCATCATCTCTATACAACGGTATAATGGACACTTCCACTGAAAACTTATTTGCAAGCCCTTCAAATCCCCAACTCCGAAGCTGATATCCTAACCCACACTCTGGATGCCTCTGTCTACTACCCTCTCCTCACACTTGAGGTTATGATGGCACCCAGAAAATCTCTAAACTCAATGCAATTCATTTCCTCCCTTGACCCGGATGATCCACCACATTCACTACCATGATTGTGCCAAAACATGGCAGTCGGGAATTGGTCACCGATGTTCACAAATCTCTCTCACCTTCTTCTCTGATGTGAACCATTAATTTACCACTTTTGATGCTTGGTCTAATCCCAATGCTTCTACCAACCCCGGAGGTCGATGCCATTTGCTTGTCCACTTGCCTCCTTGATGAGGTTCATCGGTATTGTCATTCCAGACAGCGAATGCATAAAGCTTAATTTCCGCAACAGCTTTGATCTCACTGCCGCACATCGCATGGGATACAAGCTTGTTGATGGCGTTGTCACCGGGAGCTTAAGGGTAAGGCACCTGCTATTGCCGTAGAGGAGATTGTTGAAGAAGAAGATGAGAATTTGATGAAGATGACGAGGCTGAAGACTCCCAGTCTGGATCAATTGGTGTGCCGGGCGTTGATATTGTTAGTGATGCTCCACCTGTGCCGTCCATCGAGACTTGCTCGCACAGTTACAGCTCCAGATGACCGATTGACTTGAGAAGCTGAATGCCAGATTGGACACAGTGGATTCGATTTGGAATCTCTTGCGGACACACAAATCCAAATCCAGCTCCGTATCACCAGACTTCAGACAGAGATGCACGATACTCGTCAGGCTCCAGCTCCGCTCGCAGATGATGCTGCTTAGATAGGTTCTATGTCTAGGAGTGGGTCATCACGTAGTGTCTGTGTCTGTCATGTCTGAGTCTTGTGCTAATTTGCTTCAACATTGTTGTCATGTACTTTCTTTCCCTTTCAGTCAAACAACTTTTTGTACTGTGTATGCTTATTTCATATCAATGAATTCACAGTGCCTTGCTCTATGTTGTCTCTATGATTGACTGATATGCATGCTTTTAGATGTTGTCAAAAGGGGGAGAAACCTCAATACATTAATTGAATAATTTTGTCATCATCAAAAAGGGGGAGAATGTTGGGTTTTCATTCTAACATTTATAACAACATGTTTTTTGATGATGAATAACTTCAATTGAGGTTTGATACACTTGACACATGACAAAGAACCCAATGCAATACTTGATCATTTATGTATTCAAAATACTTAACTTTACATGTTTTATCATGTAGGTACAAATGCTCCAAATGCCCAAAGTCAAGCTCTCACCAAACAAGTGAGAAAGATCACAAAAAGAAAGAAATAAGGTCACCTGTCGACAGACACAAAAGTACCTGTCGACAGATTGCACAGGATAGATCAGCCCGAAGTCACATTGCTCAGGAAGTCTTCATCTGTCGACAGATGGGAAGTCGACTGTCGACAGATCCCACAGTCCTGAACATCCAGACTTCTATCATTTGCACAAAAGAAGACATCTGTCGACAGATTGCACAGAGCCGAAGATCAAGACTTCAGTTGTTGCAAACTCACTGTCGTATGTCGACAGATGGCCAAGACCTGTCGACAGACGGAGAATATTTCAAACTACGGAAAGTTTCTAAGTTATCCAAGATAGTGTTTCCAAGTCTTACGTTTCTCCAAGTGAGAAGACCTATATTTAAACACCTCTTTGGAAGAAATTTCGTACAGAAGCAGCCACAACCAAAACCCTAGAGCTATTCCAAATTCCAGAAGAGTTGCTGCTGCTCTACTTTAGACTGCTACCCAGAGCCCTAAAGATCTGTCGATCCAGCAGTTCCTGAAGATAGAACGTCGAGGATTCAACCTTCTCCATCGACTCAAAGAATTCAAGTCGAAGATTGAACTTCCTCCAGGTGTTCTCAGAAGAGTTCTTCACCAGGATTTATTCTCTCACTCAGAACTCTCTCTGTTTTTGTATTTCTACCATCCGTGTGTGTGTTGTGGTGATTCAAGCGACCCTTGTGCTGAGATCACGTGTGTGTTGTTCTGATCGTGGGCGCACATCAGAAAACATGGTGTGTGAGTTGTAGTCACCGTACTCTCTCATAAGCAGTTTTCTCTACGTGTGTGTGTGTGCCGTAGACGTAGGATACACGATTTGTGTACTCCGAACCACGTAAATCTTCGTGTCCTGTGGTTTGAACGTTTTTCACGTTAGATGCTTGATAGGCACGTTGCATTTACACACGCTAGATAAATTGCAAATTCATCTACACGTCATCAACACAACTAAATCTCACTCAGTTTCTACTGAAAACTCAAAAGACTTTGTTGTGGTTAAAAATGGTTGTTTTAAACTTTTAATTGATAGTAATCTATTCAATCCCCCCCCCCTTCTAGATTACCATATTGGGATTCCGCAAACCTTTCAATAGTCACTTATCAAATCCTTATGGGACCAAATCGATGTGAGAGTGAATCCTTACGAGAGAAAATCGATGTGAGGGACAAATCGATGTGAGAGTCACTTATCAAATCGTTATGAGATCAAATCGATGTGAGAGTGACTTATCAAATTGTATGGGACCAAATCGATGTGAGAGTGACTTATCAAGTCGTTATGGGACCAAATCGATGTGAGAGTCACTTATCAAATCTTATGGGACCAAATCGATGTGAGAGTCACTTATCAAATCGTTATGAGACCAAATCGATGTGAGAGTGAATCCTTATGAGAGAGAATCCTTATGAGAGCAAATCGTTATGACACTTTGTAAACTGAAATCGATGTATATTGAATGGACATCAATTTATCTTTTTGGTGCAAATCACACGGCAATAATGTCATAAATTTATATTTATTGAAAAAACATGATATTTAATTTATTATTAGAAAAACATGGTATTAATATATTTAATAATTAATAATCACATAAATTATATTTATTAAGATAAACATGATATTAAATATTTAATAATAATTAATTAATCATAAATTTTGTTATCACCAAAATATAAGGGTAAAATATAGGAGTGGTTCAACAATCTCCCCCTTTTTGGTGATGACAAAATTTATGAGAATTTTCTGACACAAAATACTTAAAGCATAGAAAATACAGAAAATTCATGGATAATGCATACCATGCATACTCCCCCTTTTTGTCACTAACCAAAAAGGAAGGATCTTACCATGCATTCTCTCCCCTTTGTGAAATTTTCTTACCATTGAGGGGTTCAACAATGATTGACATTAATGAATAACCCCTTAGTCTGAGCTCCCCCTTAGTCTGAGATACTCTTCTTGAAAGAGACTTGCAAAAAAAAAAAAAAATTTGTTAGTAATACTAAAATTTAAAAATAAATAGTGACTGCTCCCTCTTCAGATATGAGTTGGATGAAGAGTTGACGATCATCAGTGCCTTGAGCACCCTTTGTTTTTGATGCTCCAAGGCTATCCTGCAAGAAACTTATTCAGAAGTAGGTACCCAAATCTTTTTGGGTCGTTGATGGTTAGATGCATAAAAATGTTCTTTAGGAATCCAAACTAAGTGCCTTGTTGTGTAGGTGTTTACTGTGTGTCCTAACTTATTGCAATGAGAGCAACAATGAATATATTTGATTTACAGTTCTTATTTTCTCTGTGATGTCTATTTGGAACACAATTTTTGGAGACCTTTTCTTTTATAGGAGCCTTTTCTGAGGCAACTTGGTTTTTTTTACAAATTTTGGTAATGGATATTTTTCAGGAATTATGACTTGTTTTCCTTTTTCGGAGGTATGTAACCAAGCCCTTGTTTTTTATTTCCAGATTTTGATCCTTTTAAGCATAGGGCTAAAGATGTTTTCCCTTTAGTTAATTTTCTAACTGATTCTTTTAAATACAGATTTTCTTCAGTTAGAGTTTTAAATTTTTCTTCTAACTCTAACTTCTCATTATTCTTACTTTTCAAATCTTTATTTAAAAGATAATTATTATCTTTACTGTCCTTTAATTGTTTTTCTAGTTGCTCCAGTTCGGATTTAAGATCAGAATTGGTGTTTTCTAAGCAAATAGTGTTGTTTTTTATATTCTTTAATTCTTTTACAACATTTTTATGTTTTTCATATAGTTCATTAAATACTTCTTCTAAGTCTTCAGACTCTGACCCTGAATTAGTGCATGAATCAAAAAATGGGTCAGAATTTACCTCATCTAGTCCTACCATGAGGGCTAGACTTACCTGCTCTTTTTTGGAATTTGAGCTTGATGATTCTGAAGTTGTGGCCTCATCATTTTCCCAAGCAGCCGCCATAGCTTTTCTTTTAAATTTCTTGTACTGCTTCTTGGATTTTTCTGGTTGACTAGTCTTCTGAGTTTAGGACAATCTGGTCTTAGATGTCCAGGTTTTTGCATTCATAGCAGACTGGTTCTTTCTCCTTTTTCTCTTTCTTTTGGATTTTCTTGATCCATTCTTCTTCTTCTTAAGAATTTTCTGAAGCTTGGACAGTACTTCATCTACATCACTGTCCTCAGGTCCTACATTTTTTGAACTAGAAGAAGAGGAAGAGGTGGAAGGAGTAGCTGCAACTTTAAAAGCATTAGTGAGCTTTTTCTTGGAAGAGCTTTCAGATAGTCGTTCCATATTGATTTCATGTGCCATGAGAGAGCCAATTAATTTATCAATAGAAAACTTGGTTAGATCATGGGCTTCTTCAATAGCTATGACCTTAGGGTCCATGAAATAGTTAAAGACCTAAGTATCTTTCTACATTTTCCTCATCAGATAGATTTTTACCAAGAGAGCTTTAACCAACTACTATGCTCGAAAATCTATTATACATCTGAGTAATATTTTCGTGTGGAATCATTTTAAATTGCTCATATGAGAGACAAGAATATCTATCCTAGTTTGTTTTACTTTATCTGTTCCTTCATAAGTTACCTGCAGTTTATCCACATTTCTTTTGCAGATTTACATGCAGATACTCTACTAAATTCTTTTTGGATAAAGCACAACATAAATAGTTCTTTGCTTTAAAGTTAAAGATAATTTATTCTTATCAGTTGTTGTAATGGCAGTAGTACCTTCAATAGGAACAATAACAAAATCACCTACCTCTATTACCTGCCATAGATCAAAGTCTGTACCTCGAATGAAGCATTCCATTTGCATCTTCCAATATTGGTAGTCCTTTCCATCAAGAATGGAGGTCTGGACTGATTGACCTTCAACATGTCTTAAGCTGCCATGGATCTTCTTGAATGATCAGAGAACCTCGCTCTGATACCACTTGTTGGCCCTTTTGGTACGGCAGCAAGCTAACCTAGAGGGGGGTGAATAGGTTTTTTTGAAATCTGAAATAGAAACTTAAACACAGAAAATTGACACTTGAAAGTTTGGTTAGTTTAGTGTGATAAAGAGTAGCAGTGCGGAAGCAAATAAACAATCACACAAATGACACAAGGATTTATCCTGGTTCGGCCCTTCCCACATGGAAGTCCTACGTCCAGTCCCCAAGCAACCTCTTGGGATTTTACTAACCAAGGGTACAGTCCCCCTCAAGCACAACACAACACCCAGCACCCCAGCTGGTCTTCTTCTCTTTCCGGGCAAGAAGGCAGCCCACTTCTCTTACAGGTAATGAAGCCACCCTCCTGGTACAAACCCCAGTGCGGTTCTACTAGACACAAACCTCTAGCTAGGTTCTACACTGTATACAGTCCTACAGCTAGACAAAGATCTTTCTTAGAAAAGAAAGAACACGGCTGAGAGTTGGAGCAGATAAAAACCAACTAAAAGAAACTCTCAGCTAAAAGACTCTCTCTCCCCCAGATTACAAGATGCATACAGAGAGAGTGAAGAGAGGAGAAGGAGCTTGAATGCTTGAGTGCTTCAGTTGCTTGAACGCTTCTTTTTGGCTCAGGCTCTTTCTCTCTTTTCCTTTGAGTGTATGTAGCGTTGAGGTTCCTCACTGGGTCCACTCCTTCAAAGATCTTCAGAAAAGCTCTCCTTGTTCTTCAGCCATGCTTCATCTTTTATATGAGCAGCTTTGAACAAATCCGTTGGAGTTCTAGCCATTGCTCATCTTCTCTTTCTTCTGATAATTTATGGTCTATGAGGTCTACAAGCATAGAAGAAAGTGTTTAGATAAAAGAGTGTTTCTGTCAAAAAGGCTCATACCTCTATGTTTCCTGTTGCCACCCAGAAGTATTAAGTAACCCCCTTTTGTTGGCAGGAAAGAAGAGATCTAGAAAGATAAGAAAAAAGATCTCTATCAGAAAGATAAAAGATCACGCAAATCAATAATATATGACTTTTCACTAGATGCCAAAAGACACTTTGAAATATAAAGGAAATCTATGTTTAAATGATTGAATCCATGTTTGAGTGACCAAATCCATGTTTTCAAGCGAATCCATGTTTCACTTATCAAATCCTTATGAGAGCGAATCCTTATGAGAGCAAATCCATGTGAGAGTCACTTATCAAATCCTTATGGGACCAAATCGATGTGAGAGTGAATCCTTATGAGAGCAAATCGATGTGAGGGACAAATCGATGTGAGAGTCACTTATCAAATCGTTATGAGATCAAATGATGTGAGAGTCACTTATCAAATCGTTATGGAACCAAATCGATGTGGGAGTTACTTATCAAATCGTTATGGGACCAATCGATGTGAGAGTCACTTATCAAATCCTTATGGGACCAAATCGATGTGAGAGTCACTTATCAAATCGTTATGAGACCAAATCGATGTGAGAGTGAATCCTTAGAGAGTGAATCCTTATGAGAGCGAATCCTTATGAGAGCAAATCGTAATGACACTTTGTAAACTGAAATCGATGTATATTGAATGGACATCAATTTATCTTTTAGTGCAAATCACACTGCAATAATGTCATAAATTTATATTATTGGAAAAACATATATTTAATTTATTATTAGAAAAACATGGTATTAAATATTTAATATTTAATTAATCACATAAATTTATTTATTAAGAAAAACATGATATTAAATATTTTTAATAATAATTAATTAATCATAAATTTTGTTATCACCAAAATATAAGGGTAAAATATAGGAGTGGTTCAACAGACTCTCCATACTTAAACCCATATAAAAGGAATGTTTTGAAGGTATTCCCATACAGAAGCAGCCACCATACAAAACCTAGCAAAATCCCAAGAGAAAAGTCTCTCTGCTGCTCTGCTTCAGCACTACATCCAGAGTGAAAGAAGAACCATCTTCTAAACGGAGTTGAAGCCGGTTTGTCCATCGTTCAAGCTTCTACATCAACTCATACCTGTCAAGACGAAGTTTGAAGCACATCTGGATGACCATCGTGAAGAGTTCTATCTCGAGATTTGATTATTCAACTCAGAAATTCTCTGTCTCTATTTTCATACTCAGTGTGTGTGTTGGAGGGTCAAGTGTCTCTTGTGCTTGATTCACGTGGGTCATGTTGTTCTGATCGTGTGTTAACATCAGACAACGTGAGTGTGTGTGTTGTAGTTGTTGAACTAGCTCATAAGCAGTCCTTCTGCGTGTGTGTGTGGACGGTGGACGTAGGATACACAAGTTGTGTACTCTGAACCACCTTAAATCTTCGTGTCCTATGGTTTGCACCTCTTTACGGTAGACGATGGTAGGCATGTTAGTCTCTACACACGCTAGATAGGTTGTTCATGTTTTATTTACAACAAGCACACACATAGTAATTCGAATTCAAGTAAAATGTATTGAGATTTCAACAAGTCTGTGTTTCCATCGAAAAGAAGGCAACAGTGGTTCTAGTTTACAGTAATCTATTCAACCCCCCTTCTAGATTACCATATTATATAATCCGCACATCTTTCAATTGGTATCAGAGCGAGGTTTCTCTGATTTATTGCTTTTAAGTGCTTGATCTTTCGATCAGGAGATTCTCGATCTCATGGAATCTAACAAGGGGTATTTGGCTGAAGGACATTCGGTGTCCATGCCACCCTTCTTTGATGGCACTGATTATCCATATTGGAAAAATCGCATGTAGGTCTTTCTGAGAGCTCAAAACTTTGAGCTATGGAAACAAAGGAGCGTACGTGCTACCGAGGATGAAGATACTTGGACAAAGAACCAAATTGCTAAGGGAACTCTCAACTGGAGCGCACTGAACATGATGCAGTGTGCTGTGCACCCCAAGGAGTATTCAAGAGTCTCCACATGCACTTCAGCGAAAGAGATGTGGGACAAGCTTGAACTCATCTACGAAGGTACGTCTGAGGTAAGGGAAACCAAAGCAAGCATGTTAGTTTCTGAATATGAGATGTTTAAAATGAAAAATGATGAAACCATATCAGACATGTTTGCGAGGTTTATGCTAATAATTAATGGATTGAAAGGTCTTAAGAAAGAATACTCAGAAAGTGACTTAGTAAGGAAGACACTTCAGTCTCTTCCATCCTCATGGAATACTAAAGCCACTGTCATTGAGGATTATGAAGATCTTTCAAAAATGAAATTAGATGAGCTAATTGGTTCCCTCATAACTTATGAAATTAATATAAAGAGGAAAGAAACTAAAGAAAACCCAAGGAATCTATTGCTTTAAAAGCCTCAAACAAAAGTTCCTCTAGCTCCAAAAAGGACGTCCAACAGGAAAGTGATGAACATGAAACGTCTAGTGATAGTGAGAGAGCGATGAAATGGCCATGCTAACTAGACAGTTCAAGAAGTTTCTTAAATTCAAAAGAAGAGGCTCAGGTAACTCCAACCCTTTCAAAAGAAAGATTTATCAAATAATTTGAGTCAATAAAAAAATCTGACATGTGTGCTATGAGTGCAAGAAACAAGGGCATATGAGAGGAGAGTGCCCTGAGCTCAAGAAGAAACTGAAGAAGGAGAAGTTCACCTTCAAGAAAGCCAAGGCCATGTTGGCAACTTGGAGTGATGAAGACGAAGACGAGGATTCACAACATAATTCTGGAGATGATGAAGTTCACTGCTTAATGGCAAGGAGTAATGACTCCACAGAGGTAAATTCTTCCTTTGAAATTATACTGTTGATGAATGGGAAGAACTTACACTGTACTGTTTGAAAAATCTGTGAATTCAAGTCTGAAAATAAAGCATTAAAAAAGAAAATCAATTCATGTTCATAGCACACCCAATGATGAACAGATTGATGTCCTAAATAAAGAAATTCAAATGATGAAAATTGATGAGGAAGCTCATAATGAAAAAATGGATTGCATAAAAGTTAAATTGCAAGAGAGTGAAAAAGAAAAAACAAGCCTAATCATTTCCTTGAAACTCTTCAAAATGAACATCATGAGATTAAGAAAAAGTTGGAACAAGCTGAAAAAGATCTAAAAGGAAAATCTGAAGATCTTACAAGATTTGTAAAAGGAAAACAAAATCTTGAGTTATCTTAGGATCAAATACCTTGTTGCAAAGCATGGGATTGGATTTCAAACAGTAAAACAAAACAAAATTGGTGAAACCTTGATAACTCTTTTGTTGATTCTAGCCCAAGCACAAGCAAACAAGTCCCTTCTAAGAACAAGAAAAATCAAGCCAAGGGTAAGCAACAACAACCCAAACAAAAGCTCTCAAGTGCTCAAAAGAATAAGCAGTCTGTCGACATGCTCAATGAAAGCTGTCGACAGGACTGGAAGAATGCTGCCAAGGGACAGCCTTCCAGACAACATAAAGGAAAAAGGCAATTGAAGTTCAAGAAAATAACAAAACAAATATTTTAAGAAAATCTCCATCATGCAATGTGTGTAAGAAACTTGTCCACAATGAAAGTCATTGTTGGAATAATTCAAACAAACTGAAACTCAAACAAATTTGGATTCCGAAGCATTTACTTTTTGGCATGAATGATAGATTGGGACCCAAAGTAATTTGGGTACCAAAACTCTTGTCTGATCTATATATGCAGGAATGCCTAGCAGCCCAAAATCAAAACAAATGGTACTTGGATAGGGCTGCTCGAGGCACATGACGGGCGACAAAGACAAATTTTGTTTGCTGGTGGAAAAAGAGGAGGTCAAGTTGTCTTCGGGGATAACAATAAAGGTCAGATCATTGGCTCAGGTAAGGTTGGTAAGTATGCCTCTAACTCAATAGGCAATGTGTTAGTTGATGGTCTAACCACAATTTGCTTAGCATAAGCCAACTGTGTGATAAAGGTCATAAAGTTGTTTTCGAATCAAGTTCATGTCAAATTGTTAATAAGGAAACAAGAAGTCTTAAATTTCTGGAAAAAGGGTGAACAACATTTATTTAGTTGATTTGGATGATCCAGAAAATGAAAAATTATGTCTTGTTGCAAATAAAACGGATGAGCTTACTTTGTGGCATCGTAGGCTTGGCCATGCAAGCTACAATGTCTTGCACAAGATCATGAAGCAGAATTGGTAAGTGGACTTCTTGAAATTTTTTTCAATAAGAATGAAAGTTTTTGTGATGCATGTGCACAGGGAAAACAAACCCAGAAATCCTTCAAATCAAAAGCACCGGTAAGCACCTCTAAACCTTATGAATTGTTGCACATGGACCTTTTTGAACCTACTAGAACTCTAAGTCTCAATGGCAAACAGTTTGGTTTTGTCATTGTGGATGACTTTTCTAGGTTCACTTGGGTCAAATTTGGCACATAAAAATGAAGCACTTAAAGTCTTTGAAGATTTCTTTAATAAGATTGAGCATGGAAATGTTCATAAGATATGCTCAATCCGCACTGATCACGGGGGAGAGTTTGATAACAACTCTTTTTCTAATTTTTGCAGGCTCCAAGGTTAGAACACTTGTTTTCCTCTCAAGGACTCCAGAACAAAATGGCGTAGTGGAGAGAATGAATAAGACCCCGGTGGAAATGGCTCGCACACTTCTGGTCGAAAGTCAACTCTCAATGAGCTTTTGGGTAGAAGCGGTGAACACCTATTGCTATATTTCAATAGAGCCATGGTAAGACCTATGATGAAGAAAACTCCCTATGAACTGTTAAAAGGTAAGAAACCCAGTATTGGGTACTTCAGGGTTTTTGGCTCAAAAGTGTTATTCAAACAATGATATAAAGTTGATTGGACAAGTTTGAAGCCAAAAGTGATCAAGTATTTTTCTTGGATACTCAGAACACTCTAGAGCATATAGGGTGTTTAACAATAGAGAATAAAACTGTGGAAGAAACTCCACATGTTGTCTTTGATGAGTATCATGCAAAAACTAACAATTCAAATCTTCACAAGACTCAAGATGGAAATGATGGAACAATTCTCCAAAAACAACAACAAGTACAAGCAAAAAGAGATTCTCAAGCAGCACCAAAAACTAAAATGGATATTTTCGCAAGTACGATGATGATGACCATCAAATCAAAAAGGGAGATGAGGAGCCTAATGAAGATCCACAAGAGGAAGAACCTCAAGGTGAATCCCCTCAAGCAAGCCTCCTCAAGATCAACTTCCACAAGTCCAAGATCAGCCTGGTCCTTCAACAATCACCAATGTGAGGTATTCCAAAGATCACCCACTTGAGAATGTGATAGGGAATGTAATTGATAAAGTTAAAACAAGGTCTCAGGTTAGACAAATAGTTGAACAGGATCATTTAGCTTTTGTCTCTCAAGTGGAACCTAAAAATGTTGAAGAGGCTCTAAAAGAAAACTCATGGATTGATGTTATGCATGAGGAACTTGGTCAATTTCAATGAAACAATGTTGTAGTTTAGTTCCTATAACCCCTGAGATTTCTGTCATAGGCACTAGATGGGTATTTAGGAATAAGCTAAATGAAGAGGGTAAAGTGGTGAGAAATAAGGCTAGACTGGTAGCAAAAGGATACAATAATAAGAATTTTGTGTTGACTTTGAAGAATCCTTTGCTCCTGTAGCTAGACTTGAAGCAGTTAAAGTCTTGTTGGCGTATGCATGCTCACACAAGTTCAATCTCTTTTAAATGGATGTTAAAACTACCTTCTTGAATGGCTACATCAAAGAGAAAGTCTATTTTCTCAACCACCTGGATTTGAGGACCATGAAAAGCCTAACCATGTTTATAAATTGCACAAAGCTCTTTATGGTTTGAAACAGGCACCCCGAGCTTGGTACGACAGACTAAGCAATTTTTTGGTGAGTAAAAACTACTCAAGAGGTAAAGTGGACCAAACTCTTTTCACTAAGAAAGTTCGCAATCACATAATTGTTGTTCAAGTTTATGTGGACGACATCATGTTTGGTTCCACTAAACCATCACTGTGTGAAGAATTCTCAAAACACATGCACAGTGATTTGAGATGAGTTTAATGGGGGAGCTTCAATTTTTCCTTGGTTTGCAGGTTAAACAACGTGAAGATGGATTCTTTATCAACCAAGAAAAATATGTTAAGGAGCTTCTCAAAAGATTTCAGTTTGAACAAGCTAAGCCTGCTTCAACACCAATGAGCACAAGCATAAAATTGGAAAATGATGAGAAAGGTAAACCGGTAGATGCAAAGCAATTCCGAGGTATGATTGGCTCACTTATTTATCTTACTGCAAGTAGACCGGATATACAATTCAGTGTTTGCCTTTGTGCGAGATATCAATCTAGTCTAAAGGAAAGTCATTTGGTTGCAGTTAAGAGAATATTCAGATATCTCTCAGATATGTATGATTTGGGTCTTTGGTATCCAGTACGAAGTAGCTTTGATTTGATATCATATTCTGATGCTGACTATGCTGGATGTAAAATTGACAGAAAAAGCACTAGTGGTACTGCCAATTTCTTGGTGGTTTCATGGTTTCATGGGCATCCAAGAAGCAACACTCGGTTGGACTCTCCACTGTAGAGGCAGAATATGTTGCTGCAGGAAGTTGTGCGGCTCAAGTGTTGTGGATAAAAGTCAACTATCTGACTACACATTGACATTGGATGCACACCTATCCTATGTGACAACACTAGTGACATCAATCTCTCAAAGAACCCAGTCCAACAGTCTAGGACAAAACACATTGAGATTAGATGTAGGACCCTAGAATTTCCTTGAATTTATTATGTTCATTGTGTGTTTATTTCTGCATAAATTGAATGTTGTTCCATGTAGAACTAGGCATCAAGATCATTGGACGTTAAGACTTGTAAGCGGCAATATCGCATGCCGTTTATATGGTGTTAACGACGATAGGTATTGACGTTTAATATTTTTTTCTGAATTATTAAATTATGGGCAAGACTATAAACGACATCAACGATGGACGTTTATATTTGGGGTAGACGACAACCTATGTTGACGTTAAGCTGACTTGCCTGTTTTTGAGCTTTCCGTTCCGGATTAAGGAAATCGGCCATTTCGGGAAGGCTTTAATGAGCTGATCCGATGCGTTTAGATCCGAGGGTCAGGATTAGGTTTGGCCTTTGCTTGAGAGATCTTTATAAGACCAGATCTCGCAGAAAGAAAAGGGGATTTTTGCTTTGGTTTTGGAAGAGAGAAGAGGGCCGAGGAAGGGATTTGCAGAACGATCTGGTGTTGGTTCGTGAGGTTTAGAGGCTTCTACACCGAGGGGATACATAGGACTTCGTGCCCAAAAGCTCTTCCAAGCGGAGGGACTTCATCGAAGGAGGTTTGGATCGCCTGAAGACAGAAGAAAGAACTGTCTCCCTGGCGAGACGGGCTTCTTCGAGCTCGGATTCGACACTTCATTAGGAGGGATTAAGGCAAGTTGCATGGGGGATTAGTTAAGATATGTTATATTACGTATTTATCATTTTTTTGTATTTTTAAAGCATGTAAACAACCTACGGGAAGGGTTAGAACGTCGTTATTGCATGCAGGTTTTCTGTGTCTTAGAACTAGACGTCCAGGGTATTGCCGTCTATATCCTGTAAACGGCAATATCGACTGCCATTTAGTTCATCCGAATTTTATGTATATTTCTGTCCTTACTATATGTAAGCGGTGCTATGTGCCGCCGTCGGTTTGTGTTACCGGCGCTATGTGCCGCCGTCTATATTACTTAACGACAACATATGTGGACGTCGACCATAGTAAACGTCGTACGATGGACGTTAAGATTATCAGAATCATATATTTCCAGAAATCTGAGTGAATTGGTTTAAATGTATAATTTATGAATGTATGCGTTTCAGCCATGTAATATTAGAGTATGTTATTGTTATGAACTGTCTATTGCTACAATGTGCAGGTTATATATATATATATATATATATATATATATGAATTGATGAACATGCATAATTACATGACAATGATCAAGGTTTAATTTGTATAAGATAAGTACAATGATGTAAAAGAAAGCATGTTGATTGATGTTTAGATTACTGCAATAGATATAATATGTCAGTAATCCCTGTTCCATATGAAAATTGTGAGCTTTTCTCAATATTAAACCATGTAGTTAGTTGAATTAATAGAATTAATTTCATGAAAAATAGTTGCAGAAATCAAAAAATTATGAAATTTGGCATGTACATTGTAGTTCCTGATTTCGAATTTCTGTTAAAATTTTAGAATTTTTAGACATTGTACATTCTGTTATGAATTTTTGAACCATATATTACACATAGAATTGAATAGATATGAATGTAAATGCAAGAATGAATATTAGTATCATGATAGGGATCTGTGGTACAGTAAATAGAATTTCAGAACTGAAAATGTTGTACTTTGAAATATTGCATTTACACATGTTAAATTAAAATGAAATGAAATGTCATTTTATATTATACATGTTAGAGTACACATTATAACAATGATGCTAATAAGACATTGCTATCTTAGAGATTTCTACAAGGAACTACACCGTAGATGCCCCTATGGTAATGGTTCACCTACATGCACATAAATGAATCCGTGGGCAACGGATTGAAATCCTGGAGGTAGACTTGTTCTACTGGTCAAGGTGGGAAGGACTTTCCCCGGTTTTGCGCAAATACTATGACTTCATCACCGCATTGCCTAGGTGATAAGTGAATGTTAAATGACTACTGATCTCTAGTTTAGTGTGGGCTATGTCTTGGCAATTATATGAAAATGATTACATGCTACAAGTTATATGTCTACATGCTACATGTTACATGCTACAAGTTACATGTCTACATGTTCTACATGCTATATACTACATGTTATATGATTACATTCCTACATGTGAACTTGTTCAAAGGATTTCATACTACATATCAATGTTTAATATTACTACATGAAAATTGTTGTGTAAAAGAATAGTGCATGCATAAATGAGAAATTGATACATGAGAATTGTTGTAGGTCCTTCTTTGAGAATTGTGACACGCGTACCGCACTACACACTAGCACTATTAGGTAGCCCCTTCTTGGGAAATTGGAAACTCTCTACCGTCATTCCGAATCGGTAGACTAGCGACCTTTTCACCAAGGCCTCCGTAAATCTCCTCTGACCATGGATTCCCACATGGCCGACGAGTTGGTTGTACCATTGAGGTTCCCTGGAGATAGCGTGCACTTCCTTTCTCTTCTTGATCTTGTGAGTGTGACTTACAAACTAGACTAAAGCCATTAATGTAAAGATTGAACAAAAGTATAAATTGTACCGTTATGCTGCCAAATTTATCTCTTGACCATTGTTCTCATGAAATCATGTTCAATTTAATTATTACTTCTTCTCATCATCATCATGAACATGACATTACACATGCTACGTTTTGAAACTCTCATTGGCCATTATTAATGACTGTGGGTATCTACATTTAAAATTTACATGAGATGCTGACAGGGCACGGCGTGTGTCCAAGGGCTCCAATCTAGCCCCAATGACGGCGAGTCATAGATATACTATTAACCATGGGGTATAATGATTACTGGCGTTGCATCTGCGCTGGGAGTACTTTCTTGCTTGTTGAATGTTAGATACATAACCACATACACATGTCCTGGTGTACATTCTTGATGGATCTTTTCTTGGTGTACATTGGTGTCTACGTGCCTGATTAGTGTTACTTGATCGTGCTTGTGAAATCTTGCTTGCTTGCTTGCTTGATATGGCCATCCTGCATTTAATGCAATTAGTGATATCTTACGTTCTTGACATCAAGTGAATTCTTGCGTGCTTGTACAAAGTGATCTATTTCTAGTTCTATCTTGTCATCTTGTTCACAAATCTTGTTCTATCGTAATCACTCTCTCTAGCTTGTTTTATATATCAAGTTTTAACGAGTTTTATTCGTACTTGCATATCATTCATCGTACTTGCCTAGTTCTAAAATGTTAATCACTTATATCATTGCTCGCACATTGAGATATAAATCCTACTGGGCTAGTTTGCTCATTCCCTACTTTTACCCAATCTAGGTGACCATGAAGTGCAAGAGGAAGAGCAAGTCGAGGATGAGAATGCGTCCGAGTGAAGAGCGTTCCAAACATGAGTCTATCTATAGTTAGTTTTATTTGAGTGTTAGAACAATGTATAGGAAGTAAGGTAGTATGTACTTTTGCTTTTATTGAGTCTTAGTCCTGTATTAGTTTATCTGAGACAAATATGAGATTTGAATACAATTATAATTGAGTTCACATTTGGGCCCTATTATGATGTTGTGTTGATACACATTTAGTGCATGCTAGCTAGAGGCTTATTTGCCGACTGTCTACGTCTCGAAATATCGACTCGAATTATTAATAATATCCACTGCGTAATTCTCGGGACGTGACAGAGTTAGATTTGAGCTCTTCTCAGACTACAAGAGTATCAAATACTTGTTCTCGCAGAAGGAGTTGAATCTGAGGCAGCGGAGGTGGATAGAATTCATGAAAGACTATGATTTTGAACTGTCTTACCATCCAGGGAAGGGCAATGTAGTGGCAGATGCGTTGAGCAGGAAAAGACAGATGATGAGGCAAGACTGGAAGATGCTTGATGACGTTTCAAGTTATTTGGCTGTTCTAGAACCTCAATTGTGTAACTTGTTCATGGCGCAGTTGTCTTTGAGATCTTCTATTCTTGATCGGGTCATTGCGTTGCAGAAAGATGATCCGTTGTTGCAGGAGTTGGTTGGAAAGAGCGGAATTA
>JACBKR010005204.1:0-19759 GCA_014218235.1 Colocasia esculenta
ACCTTTACCTAACACTATATAAGCATCCTTTTGGAGCCAAATTCGCAGAGAGCAGCCTCCCAACCAAGAGCCTCCAAGGGACCAAGAGGAAAAGCCCCAATTTGCTGCTCTGCTTCAATCTTCTGCCCAGATCGTCGTGGAATCACCATCCATGCGAAGTTGAAGCCGGATCGTCGTCAATTCAACCTTCTACATCGATCAGTCTACATCCAATCGAAGTTGGAAGAGCGTTTGGATGATCCACGAGAAGAATTCCAACTGGATTTGTTCCCCAACTCTAAATTCTTCTCCATTTCACAATTTCTATTCATTGTGTGTGTGTGGTTGTTTTTCAAGCATCCCTTGTGCTTGATCCCGAAATTGTGGTTGTTCTAATCGTGGTTCATCAGACAACGTGTGTGTGTTTGAGTTGTTGTGTTGAACTCGCTCATAAGCAGTCGTTTCTACGTGTGTGTGTAGACGGTGGATGTAGGATACACGAGTTGTGTACTCCGAACCACCTTAATCATCATGTCCTGTGGTATGCTGGCATTTTGCGATAGATGATAGGTAGGCATGTTGTTCATACGCACGTTTGATACCTTGTTCTCATTATATCAACTCAAGCCTTCTTGTACTCAATCGAATTCTAATCAAGTTTCATTAAGATCGCTGTAGCACCGAAAAGAAGCCATAAGAAATTAGAAATTACCGTAATCTATTCAACCCCCCTTCTAGATTACCATATTGTTTTATCCGCATACCCTTCAAAATGTAGCCGTTTGAAGTATCGTTGTCTCTATGTTCTGAGGATGTTAGACTGTATGGATCTTCTTTGTAATTAATGGTCCTTTAAGTTCCATGCACGTAAGAAGAAAATCCTTCTTGATATCCTCAGCTTCTACTTTGTCCAACATTGTATAGAGTCATGCTGTTAGAGACCTGCAAACATTAAATGTTAAAATGTAGACATCAAGCTGTCTCTTGTTGTCAGTCAATGTTAGAGTGAGAATACATCAAGATAGAAATTTCCATTCTGTCTTTCAAAAAGATATTACATGCAAGAGTATAAGAATAGAAGATATCTGGACATACATCGTGCAGAGAAATGTATGGTTATATTTAATGCATGGATAACAGTGAAATATGCGGGATGACTTTGACTTGTCAAGATATTTGAATATCAAGTCATTATAACTCATGAAATCGATATGAATATGACTTATAGAATCGTTGTGCGAATGAGTCATTTTTCATGTGAATCGTTGCTCATCGTAAACAAATCGTTGTACGCATAAATCGTTATGCATCCACATCCAAGTCTTTCTGGATAACAAATCGTTATGACACTATGAGCAAATCGTTATAAGCAAATCGTTATAACTAAATCATTATGATCAAATCGTTATAACCAAATCGTTATGAGCAAATCGTAATAAGCAAATCGTTATAAGCAAATCGTTGTGAACAAATCGTTATGAGCAAATCGTTATGCCTACTTACGAAATCGTTGTGAGATTGAAATCGTTATAATCACTTGTCGAATCGTTATGAGAGCAAATCATTATGCTCACTTATGAAATTGATGTGAGATTGAAATTGTTATACTCACTTGTCGAATTGTTATGAGAGCAAATCGTTACGCTCACTTACGAAATCGTTGTGAGATTGAAATCGTTATAGTCACTTGTCGAATCGTTATGAGAGCAAATTTTTATGCTCACATACGAAATCGATGTGAGATTGAAATCGTTATGATTCTAAGGAAATCGTTGCACAACTAGAAGTCGATGTGTACTTTGGATATTTCATGCTTTGAACTGTAAATGCTACAGGATGATAAATACTTACTGATTTTGCTTGTATTTCCTTGATTTATTTCCTGTGCTCAAATATCATAGAATTATGTTAGAGTAATCTTTATCACAGTTTTGTTAATCACAAAAATAGATATGTAACTTATTTAAATTACATTGGGGATGATCTGATCATCAATCTCCCCCTTTTTGGTAATGACAAAACATAGCATTAACCAAAGATGTTCTGAAATAAATCTAAATAATTGTGAAATAAAATATCATGAGAGATGTATTTCATAAGTGCTGGTTTCTCCCCCTTTTTGTCATTAAGCATAAAGATAGCATATTGAGACAAAGAATTTAAGGAGAAAGGGAGGTAAGATCAAGGAACTTTGCTATTTATCTTGTGGGGTTACATGGAGGTAGAATGTAGGAGAGATAGAAAGGAGGCATGCCGCTGAATAATGCGCAAAGCCTTGCATTCCTACTCCTCATAATAGGTCTGAAAAATCCCAAAAGCAATAGAATAAGATGACCCCATGTCAGGAAGCATTCTTTTGATGTGAAGTTGGTGCTGATCTTCTAGAAAGGTAGCATATTCATCATTGCCAAGAGAGGCCTTGAAGGAAATGAAAGATCCAAAGCTGACAAACTGAAGAAATTGGTTGATCTTGATAGGGTAGTGGATCTGATGCTACAAAAGATCTTTCTTCAAAGCCATAAAAAGCTTGTACCACTTGACCCACTGATCATAAGGCTCTTTAACTAGATTGTTGGAGTTTAAGTCAAAAAGGCTTCAGCTATGAGAGTAGGCTTGTCGGCCTTAAACAAGGAGCTGTTCAAGGCTTCCAACTGAAGGGCTGACTGGTTGTAATGCTTTTCCCAGTCAGTGGGAGAAAGCCTTTCACATTTTGATAGCAAAGGGGCAAGAACATCAGAGGAGATATGGTCCAGATGAAATTCTCCAAAGAGGAATCTTTGGAAGGAGGGGAGACGACCCTGCTGAGCTGAGATCCTACCCATGACATGAGCAAATCTCTCAAAAATTACAGGACCAACTGAGGAGTCCATGACCAAAGAATGTAGTTTGGGGAGAAACACAGTGTTTGGAATTTGTAGGGTAGCGAAATCCACTTTAAAGGAGCAATTGACTGGATTTTGAATTTTTAACGAATCAATGGCTCGCTGGATCTGACCCAACTGCACTTCAGGTAGCTTGTGAAGATACCGATAGTCATTGAATAGCTGGAAGTACCTGATGAGCTTAACATCCTTTTGAATAAAAGGTGCCCAGGTGGTCTTGTGATGAATGACAAACACTCAGAGAGAGTGAGTGGGTGATCCTGGGGTGGAAACCGATCTGATTTTGCAAGTAGAAATTTCCTGTAAAGAGCCTTGTGCCATTTACCCCACTGATCTTCAGACTTGCATTCAGCCATTTGAAAGATTTTGGATTGATCGGATTTTGAGAAGTGGTATAGGGAAGGACAACATTGAGGTGATCAGTTAGATTAAGAAAAGGAACACCAAAATGGTGACAAAGATACATTTTTGGAGATATTCACATTAGATTGGTTTCCTTCGATTGTCAATAATGAGGGAAAACCAAAGAAGAGGAAATTTAGGTTCGAAGGGAAGAGCAAGAGAGTTGGAGAGTTTCCTCTTTTTAGAAGAAGGACTAGAAGAAGGAGAGTTAGTTCTGTGGACATGAGAACCAACTTCCAGGACTGACCGGTTTGTGGAAATTTCCAACTCATCCTCGAATTTCTTGAGAAAGGGACCTTCAAGTTGTGCACCTTCTGGTATAAAGGTAACAAAGGAGGGAAGAGTAGGAGGATGAAGAAAGGATTAATGGGTAGAAGGAGGTATGATGGATGGTCCATCTGAAGAAGGGCCAGAGGAAGATGAGGCTCCAACTGATGATGAGGCTGGAGGGTCTTCAAGAACAGGAGGAGGTGGAGGAAATGAAGAGGATTCAGAAGGAAATGGAGTTGGGAAAGAAATGGAGTGAGGCATGGGTTGTTTGAAAGTGATTGGTGTTGGAGGTGCTGTGGAGGAAGATGGTGGTGAAAGAGGGGCTAGAGTTGCACGAGATGAAGGATCAGGAGCTTCTGGAGCTATAGCTGGCTCTTCTACTCTTGGAAGCACACCCTTAGAAACCATTTGCCCGGTTGGCCCAACATCCTCTGATGGCCCTTGTGGCTCAGCCTTATAGCTTCAACCTGATCCTGCACTTCAGTTGCTACCTCTTCAACAACCTGTGGCCCAGATGGCCTTGTTGCATTTTTAAATTGGCCCTGATGGCCCAACATCTTGTTGCCTGGCCTTTGAAGGCCCAGAACTTTGGACTGGTTCTGCAGGAGAAGGAGCAGGAGGGGCATTTGAGGACTGTGCCCTGACCAAATCTCCAAGTGCGTCTATATACTCCTTGATGCTAATGAGTTCACTTCGCACACATCTCACAACATTTTTGACCATTCCCATCTCCTTAGTTGAGGTACTCTGGCTTATGAAAATTGACTGAATATTTGATTGCACAGAGCGCAGAATCTTCCTTGTTTCCCATTCTAGCAACTAAGGGCTCAGATTGGCCTTCCATTTCTTCTTTTTCTGCTTTGATGAGGCCTCTTGGTCAAGAGAGGAATCCCAAGAGCTGCTTCTTTCCCTTTGCTACTTGCCCTTGCAACAGACTCTACATTATCATCATTTGCATCATCTGAGGCGCTCTCACAACTCCTTCCTTGAACTGCTCATCATTGGGACATTAGCAGTGTGCTCCACTTGAGATTGCTCCCTCTGACTAGGAGCATCTCTATTTGCACATCTTCATACAATTACCTCTCCCCTGAATGGAAGCTTCCTCCATCACAACATCTGCAATGTGGCCTAATGCCACAGCTTCTTCAACATTAGCAACCTCTTGCACACTTTGAGTGCTTGGAATGGAGTCTAGCACTCTTCTAAGGACTGACCCTACAATAGAAGTTGAAGGGGCAATTTCTTGCAATTGCTCTTGTGACGGCCCTCATTATATCGGTACGGTTATACCAACCCACGTCGGTATAGCGAGTGCTGCCAGCCACAGTGGGACATTTACCCAACGATACAAACAGCTGAGATACACGCGAATATATATAACAGAGTAGCGGAAGTAAAAGAGAACTATCTCCATTCATTCATCATCCACATTAAACATACATGCAACTTACAATTTGCAAAAAGGAACTAAAGTTCACATGATTTAATTTGCTGAAATAGAAATACAATGTCCACATATTACATTCATTTAATGATAATTCTAATACAATGTCCGAGTACATACTAAGATGTACACATCACAAGATCTCAAAAACTGGCTAGTCTCCACGCTCGGAGTCCGTCTCCGCTGCCTCCTCCGAGGGTACTGTGTCACCAACTATACTTGTACGCCGAAGCAAGGAGTGAGTCCAGGGACTCAGCAAGTAACACTATGCATGATATACACGTACAAGTCCTAGTGGTTTCTACACGCACATTACACTTTGCAACACATAGCATGCTAGTCTATTCAAGTTTTCAACCTATCATGAAGGTTCTACAATTTTATACATAACGCATGCTTTCAGATTTCAAAAAAATAACATTCACCTATCACATGGTTCCTATTCAATTTACTCATGAGACTTTAATCAAAAGTGGAGCTATTGACATGAACAATTTACATACATGAACGGGGAACATAATTAGCATGGATTTCACATGTTCTTAAGTACATACCTAACTTTTTCACATGCTTAAGGTTGCTGATTTCTTATGGTTCAATGACTATAAACCTACACATGAAAGCTACAACGTTGCTTAAACATAACATGTAACAATCCTTATGTCATTTTACTCACATACTCATTTGTTGTTCCTAACATGGATTCTAAACATTTTGTACACATAAACATGAGAATAATAACATGCATTTTCTGAATTCACTTGGTTTCAGATTTAGTTTCACATGGTTTCTATAACACATTTACATATCTAAGATTTCACATTTTTCTTTACACTAGGTTTCTCTTTTCACATGTTTACACTTTACACATACACATTCACATATCACTTACACATTTACACATGGCCACTTACACTTTACACATTACACTTTACACATATTTTAGTGCCGTGACACATAGTCCAAACCACCAAAGAAGGACACAACACATCACATCACATAGACGCCATCTAGGCAATACAATGGCCACTCTTGGACTGCGCAGACCGGGAGAACAAGTCTCCACCCTAACTAGTGGTACTTGTCCACCTCCAGGATTTCCCCCTAATGCCTTTAGGGTCACTTAACACGATGAACTTTCTCAGGGGGACTTTTCCCAGATACAGCTCCACTGCCTTCTCGGAAGCAGTATCACATTGGCACAGTTTACACTTTTACACATTTACCGTTTTACACATGGTTTTACACTTGACACTCTTCATCTCATTCACATTCTTACTCACATGAACACCTCTGTTTTTCCAAACATGGTACTACAGAGTTTTCAAGATTCAACACATAGTAAACACACCAATCATGCTGGGTTTAAACAAAATCTAATCACGTTTCGATCATATGTACGAATTATTCATATTTCACATGAAAACACATAACTTTTTATTTACTGTTCCAATTGACCTGAAATTTTAACCACATGCTGTTTTCGGGTTCTAAATCTTACCCGCAATTTTTCAGATTTTTCTGAGCTAAATGGAATTTACAGAAAATCAAACACCTAATTACATATTATTCACAACTTAAGCTAACATGGAATTTACACATCATGCAATTTACCACTTGCTGTTTAACCATAAGCTACCAACATATGCATGAAATTAGAGTACAACATTCCCTAATTCATACATCTATGGATTTAACACTACGAATCATTTTTACATACTTCTATTCTATCGAACCGAAACTATTAACAAATTGCACAATCATGGATAAGTTTCCTAAATTTGCAACACACATGCTGACCCACAATCTTCATGATTAGACCGAAATCAAGGCATTCAACTCACTGTAGTCATGGAACATGGGTTTGCAAAATTATCTACAAGTCATGCTCACAAGATTGAAGACACCATTTTTCCACATTCACCATCACACCACATTCATTCACAACCACAATGCACAATATACATAGCTTATAGGAATACCATACATCCTCATCATGGAAATCATAACGAAATTAACGTATAAGAGGGACAGAACAGCTCACTGTTCTGTCCTGACGAACTAGACGGCGGTCTCTGGCCGCTGACTCAGAGTCAGCGGCACGGTCGATGGACGCCAAGGAAGAACTGGGCGTCCAGGGACCTTGCCGTTTACTCAGGTCTGTGCAGAAACACAGACCCGAGCTCTGAAATTATGGTGAAATGGAGGGTCTAGGACTCGAGGAAAATTTCATAAAAATCATAAAAACCTCCTAGACTCATACGGGGACACCATAGATAGGTCACTTGCCTTTCAAAATTCTTCTAAGGGATTTAGAGGCTTGGTGAAGACCTCCTTGGGCAGTCCCAAGAAGTTGCAGAACCTTCCTCTAGATCGCCTTCCTCCGGGTTCCTGGTTGATCTCCTCGCCGAGGGGATGATGGGGAGCCTTCCCCTATGCTTCAGCTTCCTCCTTGATGCAGAAGATCTTCAAATGAAGCTCCAAGGGGTCGGATTTGGGGGTTCAAAAAAGCGGTTTTTCTCACAGAATGCTCTAGGGTTTTTCTCTCATCTTCTCTCCTCTTGCAAGGGTGAAAGTGAGAAGTGGGGAGAGGCCATTTTGGGTTCAGCATGTGGGAGAGGCCCTCACCCACTCACCATGCCGATTAGACAGGCTTAGAGCAGTTGGGGACATCCCCCCAATGGTTGCCATGCCTTGTTTCAGAAGATAGCAGCTCTGCTGCGCATGCAGGCCAGAGAAGTCGACGTCCAGATCGCTAGACGCCAGAATTAGGGTTGGCGTCCAGGGCTGGACATTAACACCACCTCAATGGCCTGGGGATTGACGCCAATAGGGCCTTCGGCCAGAACCCTAATTTATGCAGAAACCAAGCATACCAAGCTTCTATACTTGCAATATGTACATGGTATTATATTTACACTATCATCATGCAATACATACATTATTTATGTTTAATATAAACACATGTACACATATTCATACTATTTTAATATCCACGTAAATACGTACATACATACTCAACACAATATACACACATAAATACGAAAATATGACGGAAATTCGAGGGTCTTACACCCTCTCCCCCTTAAAGAAAACTTCGTCCTCGAAGTTAGAACGACACTAGTCAAACAAAAGGGGATACTTCTTCTTCACCGTCACCTGGTTTAGCTTCCTATAATCGATGCACAACCGAAGTGACCCTCTTTCTTCTTGACGAATAATACAGGTGCGCCCCAAGGGGAACACTGGGGCGAATAAATCCCTTATCGAGCAATTCTTGCAATTGCTTCCTCAACTCGGCTAATTCTGCAGGGGCCATCCGATATGGGGCCTTCATGATAGGAGAGGTGCCTGGAAGCAACTCTATAGTGAACTCTATCTCCCTATCCGGTGGCAATCCAGACAAGTCATCGGGAAAGACATCTGGAAAGTCCTGCACCACATCGATCTCTGCAAGAGTCAGTGACGAACCAGCATCGGGTACTAGCATAACGCTGGCAAGAAATGCGTCACAACCCTTGTTCACCATGCGCATCGCCTTCATGGCAGAGATGACTAACTTTCCCGCTAAGTTCTTTGGCAAGGGATGAGAGAACTCATCCTCACCAGGAATGCGGAAAACAATCTTCTTTCTACGACAATCCACTAACGCATAGTGCTCTACTAGCCAATCCAGACCAAGAATACAATCATAGTCCTTCATCTTTAGCAAGATGAAACACCCATCTAGGAACCTATCCTCAATGCACACAGGTAACGACGGAATGCACTTCATAGTCGATACCGTACCCGCAGGGGTGTGCACAGACAAGGGAACCTCTAACTCCTCAGACTCTATGCCTGACTCTAGGGCTAACTGCCTAGCGAACCGCTCGGAAATGAACGAGTGAGTAGCACCCGTATCAAACAAAACCCGAGCGTGCACACCAAAAAGTAAAACCGTACCTTTGGTGACATGCTCCGCCTGCTCGGCGTCCTCGCGAGCTAATGCAAACACTCGAGCTGGAGCTCGAGGCCTTCCTGGTCGTCCTGTAGCTGGCGCGGCTGCCGCTACTACTGGTACTGGCGCTCCTCGCTGAGCTTCCTGCTGAAGCCTCGGCAATCCTTGATCTTGTGGTCGCTGCTCCCACACTTTAGGCATCTACCCGCTATTAACCAACACTCCGAACCTCCATGGGTCTTCCCACAATGGGGACACTCCTTCGCACCGGGGGAACATACAGAGGGTACCTGATAGTTGCTGACTGCCACTTGTTTCTGCGGTGTCTGGTACACCGTCTTCCTCTTGTCTTGCCGCTAGAAAGTTGCTGCCGGCCTCTTCTGCGATGCCTTCTTCTCCTCCAAGTATTGTTCCATTTCTCCCTCCTGTCTGCAGGCTGCGCTGAGGGCCTCGTCTAGCGTGCGGTGGTCGAACGCCACGAGCCTCATCCTCAGGGATGGTTTGAGACCCATCACGAACTTCTTGGTCTTCCTGCGCTCATCCTCTACTATGTGCGGTGCATATTTAGAGAGTTCAGAAAACCTTGCCTCGTATTCTAAGACGGTCATCGATCCTTGCGTCAGGGAAAGGAATTCTTGCTCCATCTTGTCCTGGATGTGCTCTGGGACGAACTTGGCTCGGAAGAGCCTCACGAACGCGTCCCACGCCACATCTACTGCTCCGTCCTCGAAGCGCGTACGCAGTAGGGAGGACCACCATACATCAGCTCTCTCCTGCAATACACCTTCATAAGCTCTAACTAACAAATAACAACCAACATTCAAGCATAATCTAAAGCATACATGTACCATGTAGGTGGCTAAGGTCACCTTGTCCTTGTTAGGACACCTGATAGCTCAGAAGATTTTCTCGATCTCCCTCATCCAGCTTTCTGCCAAAAGCGGATCACTCTCCCCCTTAAAAGAGGGTGGGGCCATCCTCTTGAATCGCTCCATGATGGAAGGTCCACCATGGTCCTGAGCTGGGGCCTGAGCCTGCTACATTAAACAACAAGCAATATACAATAAACACAATATCATACAATTCAAATAGCAGACTACTTTATTGTTTTATCATTTTACCTGGGCCTCCAACTGGGCCTGGAGTGCTGCCTGAGTGTGTGCCTGGGTCTGCATGGCTTGCACCATACCTTGCATGAACACTCCATAATCCACTGGTGGTGGTGGGGGAAGCACAGGACCCTGTGGGGCCGGGCCTGCTGCTCTGCCTGCTCCTCACGCCTCTGCTCGTCGTCGCGAGCTGGCGCACCTCCACGTCGTCCACGGAAGCCATGGCTGTAATAAAATTTTAGCCACCATTAGAGCTAGGTTACTAAGCTTTCTAACCATTTTCTTATCTATTTTCACTTCCTATTAATGTTTTCTACACATGTGGACATACTTAGCATGCAATGGGGATGATGACTTAGGTATATTCATGTGCAATCTCAACCGGTCGCTCTGATACCAATCTCTGTGATGACCCTCATTATACCGGTACGGTTATACCACCCACATCGTATAGCGAGTGCTGCCAGCCACAGTGAGACATTTACCCAACGATACAAACAGCTGAGATACACGCGAATATATATAACAGAGTAGCAGAAGTAAAAGAGAACTATCTCCATTCATTCATCATCTACATTAAACATACATACAGCTTACAATTTGCAAAAAGGAACTAAAGTTCACATGATTTAATTGCTGAAATAGAAATACAATGTCCACATATTACATTCTTTTAATGATAATTCTAATACAATGTCCAGTACATACTAAGATGTACACAATCACAGATCTCAAAAACTGGCTAGTCTCCACGCTCGGAGTCCGTCTCCGCTGCCTCCTCCGAGGGTACTGTGTCACCAACTATACCTATACGCCGAAGCAAGGAGTGAGTCCAGGGACTCAGCAGTAACACTATGCATGATATACACGTACAAGTCCTAGTGGTTTCTACACGCACATTACACTTTGCAACACATAGCATGCTAGTCCATTCAAGTTTTCAACATATCATGAAGGTTCTACAATTTTATACATAACGCATGCTTTCAGATTTCAAAAAAAAAACATTCACCTATCACATGGTTCCTATTCAATTTACTCATGAGACTTTAATCAAAAGTGGGAGCTATTGACATGAACAATTTACATACATGAACGGGGAACATAATTAGCATGGATTTCACATGTTCTTAAGTACATACCTAACTTTTTCACATGCTTAAGGTTGCTGATTTCTTATGGTTCAATGACTATAAACCTACACATGAAAGCTACAACGTTGCTTAAACATAACATGTAACAATCCATTATGTCTTTTACTCACATACTCATTTGTTGTTCCTAACATGGATTCTAAACAATTTTGTACACATAAACATGAGATAATAACATGCATTTTCTTAATTCACTTGGTTTCAGATTTAGTTTCATATGGTTTCTATAACACATTTACATATCTAAGATTTCACATTTTTTCTTTACACTAGGTTCCTCTTTTCACATGTTTACACTTTACACATACACATTCACATATCACTTACACATGGCCACTTACACTTTACACATTACACTTTACACATATTTTAGTGCCGCGACACATAGTCCAACCACCAAGAAGGACACAAACACATCATATCACATAGACGCCATCTAGGCAATACAATGGCGACTCTTGGACTGCGCAGACCGGGAGAACAAGTCTCCACCCTAACCAGTGGTACTTGTCCACCTCCAGGATTTCCCCCTAATGCCCTTAGGGTCACTTAACACAATGACATTCTCAGGGGACTTTTCCCTGATACGGCTCCACTGCCTTCTCGGAAGCAGTATCACATTCGCACAGTTTACACTTTACACATTTACCGTTTTACACATGGTTTTACACTTGACACTCTTCATCTCATTCACTTTCTTACTCACATGAACCCTCTGTTTTTCCTAACATGGTACTACAGAGTTTTCAAGATTCAACACATAGTAAACACACCAATCATGCTGGGTTTAAACAAAATCTAATCACGTTTCGATCATATGTACGAATTATTCATATTTCACATGAAAACACATAACTTTTTATTTACTGTTCCAATTGAACTGAAATTTTAACCACATGTTGTTTTCGGGTTCCAAATCTTACCCTCAATTTTTCAAATTTGTCTGAGCTAAATGGAATTTACAGAAAATCAAACACAATTAACATATTATTCACAACTTAAGCTAACATGGAATTTACACATCATGCAATTTACCACTTGTTGTTTAACCATAAGCTACCAACATATGCATGAAATTAGAGTATAACATTTCCATAATTCATACATATATGGATTTAACACTACGAATCATTTTTACATACTTCTATTCTATCGAACCGAAACTATTAACAAAATGCACAATCATGGATAAGTTTCCTAAATTTGCAAACACACATGCTGACCCACAATCTCCATGATTAGACCGAAATCAAGGCATTCAACTCACTGTAGTCATGGAACATGGGTTTGCAAAATTATCTACAAGTCATGCTCACAAGATTGAAGACACCATTTTCCACATTCCCCATCACACCACATTCATTCACACCACAATGCACAATATACATAGCTTATAGAATACCATATATCCTCATTACGGAAATCATAACGAAATTAACGTATAAGAGGGACAGAACAGCTCACTGTTCTGTCCTGACGAACTAGACGGCGGTCTCTGTCCGCTGACTCAGAGTCAGCGGCACGGTTGATGGACGCCAAGGAAGAACTGGGCGTCCAGGGACCTTGCCGTTTACTCAGTCTGTGCAGAAACACAGACCCGACTTCTGAAATTTGGGTGAATGGAGGGTCTAGGACTCGAGAAAATTTCATAAAAATCATAAAAACCTCCTAGACTCATACGGGGACACCATAGATAGGTCACTTGCCTTTCAAAATTTCTTCTAAGGGATTTAGAGGCTTGGTGAAGACCTCCTGGGCAGTCCCAAGAAGTTGCAGAACCTTCCTCTAGATCGCATTCCTCCGGGTTCCTGGTTGATCTCCTCGCCGAAGGGATGATGGGGAGGCCTTCCCCTATGCTTCAGCTTCCTCCTTGATGCAGAAGATCTTCAAATGAACCTCCAAGGGGTCGGATTTGGGGGTTCAAAAAAGCGGTTTTTCTCACAGAATGCTCTAGGGTTTTTCTCTCTTCTTCTCTCCTCTTGCAAGGGTGAAAGTGAGAAGTGGGGAGAGGCCATTTCGGGTTCAGCATGTGGGAGAGGCCCTCACCAACTCACCATGCCGATTAGACAGGCTTAGAGCCGTTGGGGAACATCCCCCCAATGGTTGCCATGCCTTGTTTCAGAAGATAGCAGCGCTGTTGCGCATGCAGGCTAGAGAAGTCGACGTCCAGATCGCTAGACGCCGGAATTAGGGTTGGCGTCCAGGGCTGGACGCTAACACCACCTCAACGGCCTAGGGATTGACGCCAATAGGGCCTTCGGCCAGAACCCTAATTTATGCAGAAACCAAGCATACCAAGCTTCTATACTTGCAATATGTACATGGTATTATATTCACACTATCATCATGCAATACATACATTATTTATGTTTAATATAAACACATGTACACATATTCATACTATTTTAATATCCACGTAAATACGTACATACATACTCAACACAATATACACAATAAATACAAATATACGACGGAATTTGAGGGTCTTACAGCTCTACAGGCTCGAGGTGCTCGGGAGGAATATCCTCTATCCTTCTTTCACTAGAGCTGATATCCTCAACAATTTCTTGAATAATTCTTGCTGCTTGATCTTCTTGAATGTCTGACACACCTTCCCTGATATCTGTTGCTGCTGCTTGCACTGAAGGCGCTGCTGTTGCTGTGGGTTCCTCTTGAATTACTGGTACTGCTGCTTCTCCTACTTCTTGTTGGACTTCTTGGGCTTCGCCAAAATGGCTTCACCCTCAGCCACTGAGGTCTTGGTCCATATACCTCTAACCAATGAGAATCAATTTTTCTTTATGTTTCTGCTTCGAATAGCCTGGCCCATTTTTTTGACACTGCTCCAGATAGATTGATGCCAGAATGTAGAAATACATTTGTGAGCAGATGAGCATATGGTAGGGACACATTTAGCTTGCTCTTCTTGTCCCAAACCTAAGCGGATGCAAACTTCATCCTTTCTATCATAACCTCTGCCATATTTATGCTCTGGTCTGGATAGCCCAGAAAATCATATCTGAGTCCGCCTTTGTGCAAGTCGAAAAGGTAGTGCTCCTTGGGACCAAAATTTGGCAAACAATAAAGTGCAAAATACGGTTGAAAGCATTCAGCTGGTTGATGTCAATCTTCCATCCTTTAGTCTGAATTCGGGACCAACAATCCCTAATCCTTTCGGCTGGTTATCCACAGTGTGAACCCCACTGTGATCGGTGGTGCAAACTCCAAATAGTGGTTACAAAAGCTCATAGGTGATCTTAATCTGGGTTCCTTTGACGGTGGATGTCAAGAACCCGTCCACCTCAGTCTTCAAACAAACATAAAATGCCTTCACTAGGTCTGGGTAACTAACCTCTAACAGAGTTGCCATCTTTGACCATTTCATCCTGTCCATTGCTTCAATGATGCTCCCCATTCCATTCTTTTGCAAATCTGCAACATCCACTGCCTTATTTCCGCAGACCTTAATCTTCACAGAGGTGAACCTTTCTTGCTGCTCAGCGGTAAGAAACGCAGCTCCATAGCCCTCGACGCTACCGGAAATACCAGACACGGCCATGGATTTGAATGGGGAAAGTTTCTGGATGATTGAGTGAGGAAAGGAGCAGATGCCTTGAAGAAATTTCTCGTGGGAAGGAGATAGAAGCTTTGATATCCCAGAGAGTCGATGCCGGAGTCGATAGGGTATCGCCTCAGGCAAGTTGAAGGAGATGAAGACGAAGAGTGAATCGTTGTACCACAGATTTTGGTTTTTATCAAGAAAAATAAAGGTGACTTTTCGAAACAAGAGACGCCATAATGGCAGAAAACGACAAAGTGACCAGTTTGAGAGGAATAAGTACTTTAAAAATAATCGAACCGTCTTAGATAAGTAAGAAGCAAGTAATATTTTAATGAGATTTTGCTTAACTACAGGGGAGAAATTTTGGTTATTCTGAAATCCTTTATATTTCAGTTTTATACAGATAAATCTTTCACAATTTACACATGCCTATTTCCCTTCTTAGAGAAGTAAATCTCTCTTCAGGTAAGGCCTTTATGAAGATATCTGCTAACTGATTTTGTGTATCTACAAAAAAAAAATGTCTATATTACCATTAGATACATGATTCGAATAAAATAGTTCCTAACCACAATGTGCTTTGTCCTTGAATGCTGAACTGGATTCTTTGTGAGATTTATTGCACTGGTGTTATCGCACAACAAGGGATTATCTTGATATTTAGTCCAAAATCCTCAAGCTGCTGTTTGATCCATATGAGTTGTGTACAACAGCTTCCAGCAGCCATGTACTCAGCTTCAGTTGTAGATAGTCATACTAGATTTTGCTTCTTGAGGACCATGATATCAGACTTCCTGCAAGAAATGACAAAATCCACTAGTGCTTTTCTATCTACCTTGCATCCAGCATAGTGAGCATCAGAATATCCTACTAAATTAATTTCACATGAATTTGGGTACTGTAATCCTAGATCATGAGTTTTGGCTAAGTATCTAAAGATTCTTTTAACAGAAATTAAGTGAGACTCTCTAGGATCTGCCTGATACCTAGCACACATGCATACAATAAAAAATATATCAGTCTACTTGCAGTTAAATAGAGTAATGAACCTATCATACCTCTATAAAGCTTCTGATCTACTTTGTTACGATCTTTATCACTATCTAACCTAGTTGATGTGCTCATGGGTGTTGACAGTGGCTTGACATTTTCAAACCAAATTTCTTTAGTAATTCTTTGTTATATTTGGCTTGACAGATGCGAGATCTTCATTTCCTTCTTTGATTTACAATCTGAGGAAGTAGTTGAGCTCCCCCATCATGCTCATTTCAAATTCTCACTGCATAAGCTTTTCAAAATACTTGCAAAGAGATTCATCAGTAGAACAATTATTATATCATCTACATAAATTTGTACAAGAAATACATGTTTGACTTTAGACTTAATGAATATGTGCTATCTACTTTTCCTCTATTGAAACCATGATTTAACAAAATGAACTAAGCCTTTCATACCAAGCTCTAGGTGCTTGCTTTAATCCATATAAGGCTTTATGCAACTTAAAAACATGATTTGGGAAATCCATGTCATCAAAACCAGGCGGTTGTTACCACAGTCTTTGACTTGAAGGATGACTTGGTGTGCTTTCCTTTTGCACATGGCCCACAGACACCATCCATTCTTGTACTTACTTTGGGTAGGCCTTCCACCAAGCTTCTCTTGATTAATTTTCTCATGCCATCCAGACTGCAGTGGCCTAGTCTTCCGTGCCACAGTTCAATTGACTGCTCTTTGTTTGCTGCCAGACAGACATCTTGATCTTTCAGGTCTTCTAGATGAACTACAAACAAGTTCTTTTCTCTACTGGCTTCAAACACGACTGCACCATCCTTCATGATACTGCACTTTGACTCTTGAAATCTGATCTGATGTCCTTTATCGAACAGCTGGCTGATACTAATGAGGTTGTGTTTCAGTCCTTTCACACAAAGAACATCTTCAATGATAACTTTTGCTTTGCTACCAACTAGTCCGCAACCTATTACAGACCCTTTGCCATTGTCACCATATGTGACTATTCCTTCTTCGGCTTCAAGATGTGAGAATAACTTTCTGCTCCCTGGCATGTGCCTTGAGCATCCGCTATCCAAGTACCATTTGGATGCTCGATGATTTCCCTGCATTAAAAACATTAAGCTTTAGGTACCCAAGTTCTTTTGGGTCCTAGTTGGTTAGTCTCATCAATTTTTCTTTAATTATCCATACATTTGTTTAGTTGGACATGATACTTTAATGTGTCCTAACTTATTGCAATGGTTATAGCAGAACATTTTAGTTATCTTTTCAGTTGGAATGTATTTAAAGTTTGCTTTATATGTTGTGTCTTGTTCAGGTACAAATTTAAGAGTTAGATATATTTTAGGATATACTACTATTTCTTCATTATTGGGAAGAGTATAACCTAATCCATGTATCCTTTTACCTGACTGTCTAGCACCTTTTAATATTAATGTGTTTTGCCATTAGTAATTTTTCTAGTGTGCTTGATAATTTTTCATTTTCTGTTGTTAAAGTGTTAACTTCTTGTTTTAATTTATTTACAGTTTCTTGGTTTTCCAAACTTTCTAATTGTTCATTTATTTTTTAAGTCTTCACATATCAGTTCATTTCTCCTTTTTAGTTCAGTAATTTGTTTTTCCATTTGCTCATTTTCAGATTTGAAGTCTGAATTAGTATTTTCTAAGCATGCAAGATTTTTCTTACTGGCTTTTAGTGATTTCCATACTTCTTTATATTACAGTACAATTCATTAAAAGCTTCTTCTAAGTTATCTGAATCAGATTCATTACATGAAGAAAAAGTTGAGTCTGATGTTACCTTATCTTCGACGTTGGCCATGAATGCCAGGTTGGCTTCTTCTTCTTTTTCATTGCTTGAGCTTGACTCGCTGTCTGAGTCACTGCTGTTGTCCCATGCTACTGCCATGGCTTTCTTCTTGTATCTTTTGAATTTCTTGTAACTATCCTTCTTTCTGAACTCAATTTTCTTCAGTTTTGGACATTCAGCTTTGATATGTCTGGGCTTATTACATTCGTAGAGGATTGGTTCATTCTTCTTCACATCTTTGACTTCTGGCTTCTTGAAGTCTTTTCCTTTCTTAAATACCTTCTTCCAGACTGATATTTCTTTTTCTTGGCTAGTATGCATTGTAGTCCTCTAGATAGAAGTGCTTCTTCATCATCACTGCCTTCATTGCTTACCTCATCCTCAGATTCTTCTTCAGAGCTACCTTCTGTAGACTTCAATGCATTGGTATGCTTTTTCTTACTTGAGGATTCTCCGAGTCTTTCCATGTGATCTCATGAGCCATGAATGACCCAATGAGTTTCTCTAATGAGATTCTCTTTAAGTCATTGTCCTCTTCTATTGCTGTCACTATTGGAGTCCACGAGGCTGGTAGGGATCTTAAGATCTTCCTAACCATATCTCCCATTTCATAGCGTTTTCCTAGACCATGAACCCGTTTGTGATATCTGTAAATCTGCTAAACATCTGAGTTCTTGACTCTCCTGGCTGCATCTGGAACCTCTCATACTGTGTCACCAGAATATCTATATAGTCTCTTTTACTCTATTTGTCCCTTTGTACGTAATTCTAAGCCTCTCCCACATTTCCATCGCTGATTTGTAGGCTGAAACTCTATTAAACACTTTCTTGCTAAGTGCACAACATAATATGCTCTTAGCTTTGCAATTGAGATAAATCTTCTTTCTATCGTCTTCTGTCCAGTTTTTTCTGTTGTTTAGAACAACTAGATCGCCTTTCTATTATGGACCATATTTAAAAATCAAATCCTTGTATGATGTACTCCTTTCTAGTCTTCCAGTAAGTATAGTCCTCGCCATCAAATAGAGGCGGTCGGTTTACAGACTGACCTTCGAAGTGACCTTGGGCTGCCATTTGATCTTTTCTCTTCAGATTGTTGGATCTTCTTCTCTGTCGAAGAGACTAGCTCTAATACCACTTGTTGCCAACTAGCAAGCTCAGAGGGGGGGTGAATGGGATTCTTAAAATTTGAACACTTAAACCTGCCCACAAAATGTTCACACAAAACACACTTCGATAACAGCTAGGTGTTTGTGAAAAAGATAAACAGCAAACACAGACAAGCACACACACACTACACAAGATTTTATCCTGATTCGGACCTCCTCTCCACAGGAGTCCTACGTCTAGTCCCTGAGAACAACTCAGGATTCACTACCCAAGGGTACAGTCCCCCTCAAGGACACTTACACACCAAGTCGCAGCTGGTCTTCTCTTCACAACCCGAAGAGAAATACAACACCCTGGATCCCACCAGGTCTTCCTTCAACATGAAGGGAAATGAACACCCTAGAACCCCCAGGTCTCCTTTACACGAAGGGAATTAACACCTCAAAAGTGTTCGAGAGATGATGCACCCCTGGACCAAGCTAACACCACAATGCTGATCCGAAGCAAAGACTGAGAGGAGAAGATGAACAATAATAAACTCTCTCGGTACACAAATGCTCTCTCTATGATGACACTGGATACAGAGAGCTTACAACAAAGTGATGGAGTGAGACTTGAGCTCTTCTATGGTGCTTGCAGATTTTGAATTCTCGAGAGAGAGATCTCATGAAGGCACTAGTTTTCTATTTATATCTTCTTTGAAAAATGTAGCCGTTCGAAGTATTCGTTGTCTCTATGTTCTGAGGATGTTAGACTGCATGGATCTTCTTTGTACTCAACGGTCCTTTACCTTCCATGCATGTAAGAAGAAAATCCTTCTTGATATCCTCCAGCTTCTACTTTGTCCAACATTGTATAGAGTCGTGCTATCAGAGACCTGCACTCATTAAATGCTAAAATGTAGATGTAGACACCATTTCTGACCCATAAGCCGAGCAAAATCCTTGTCGTATTATTGATGCTCCACGTTGGCTCATCATCGTCAAGATGGCTTTCTCTGATCATGACATCATTCCATTAGTTCGTCGCCCTGGTGCGTCCTTCCTGGTCAAAATCAATTCTCTCATAGTAAACTCTC
>JACBKR010005205.1:0-19694 GCA_014218235.1 Colocasia esculenta
AGAAGCTTTTCTTTCTTAGATTTTGCTTGGTTTTGTTTGGTTTCTTCTTGCTGCGAATTACCTCTTTATGTTCTATATATATGGTGTCCAAGTTAGGAGAGACGTGGTAAAAGGAAACACCCAAATACGGAACATATCCAAATCTCAAATTGAAGTTTCTCTTCGTCTGTCGACAGGTCACTGTTCATCTGTCGATAGGTACTGACAGGTTTGCAATTTCCAGAGCACTGGTCTTCCGGGAAGTGTTTTCTGTGTGTAGCTGTCGACAGGCGATTTGTGGCTGTCGACAGGTACACTTCAATTTGTGTTTCCTAAAAGGTTTCTGTCTTCCCTGTGTCTAGCTGTCGACAGGCATCTTTGGGTGTCGACAGGCATTTGCTGATGTGTTTTTCTTTGAGCTTTTGCTCTTGATTTTGATGCTTGTCTTGCATGCATTCACACCTACATTAAAGAACTTATTAGAGAGATATAATAAATATGTAGATGATCAATTTGAAGCATGGTTTGATATGTTGCTTGACTTGTCAATGTCCTCATGTTATAATCACACAACATCAATTTATATTGTTCATCATCAAAAACATGTAATCACAAACATCACACATGTGAACCCAACAAACTCTTCTTTGTTAAATTCACCTTTGTTCCTAACAAGGCTTCTAGATTATTTTTTCCACTGACAAACTTTTTTAGAGCTTCCTATCTCTTAGTTACTTCTTTATGAAGGTTTTCAATTTCTTTTTTCATTTCAGTATTCACACTTTTGATAGCATCATATTTTTCAGCAAACAATTTCATTTTTTTCACATGCTCAATTTTCTTAAACTTCAATTCACTAACATTTTCTTTTAACACAGAAATTTCTTGGACAAGTTCTTTTTCATTTTTCCCATTGAAGCATCATGAACAATATGATTCATTTTAATTTTAAGCACTTTGTTTTCCTTTTTGATTTTATCATATTGATCAAGTAATTCAAAGTAAACATGTTCCCAATCACTGAATGAAAAATCTTTAAATAGATATGTTACCTCTTCTTCATCTTCTTCTCCTCCTTTGGTCATCAAACAAATTTTGGTGTTTGTTTCATCAGCTTCTGAGTTTTCTTCTTCATTATCATCTTCTTCTTCGCTCCAAGTTTCAACCATTGCCTTCTACTTGCTTTTCATCCATTTGGGTTGAGTTTTCTTCTGAAGCTCAGGACATTCTGATTTGACATGTCCAGGTTTTCTACAGTTGTAGCACACCACTCTATCAGATCTTTTATTCAAAAATTGTTTAGGTTTTGAAGAATTACTTACTTGTGGTCTCCTTTTCAGAAATCCCTTACCTTCCTTTCTCAAGAATTTTTTGAACTTTCTTGTGATAAGTGCAAACTCACCTGAGTCATTTTCCGAGCTGGATGACTCACTTACTTCATATGCTTCTATGATGTTTGGATTTGCTTTGAGAGCCAGTGGTTTCTTTCTCTTGACATCTTCTTCTTTTCTCTTCAAGCCCAACTCATAGGTCATCAAAAGAACCAATTAGTTCATCAACAGTTGTAGTTGACAAATTTCTTGACTCTTCCACTATAGTGGCCTTTGTATGCCATACAGGGGTCAAGGATCTAAGAATCTTTCTAACAAGTTCTTGCTCAGTATAGGTTTTTCCTATATTCTTTAAGCCATTTGTCAACAAGGTCAGTCTACAGTACATCTCTGAAATGGTTTCATCATGTTCATTTTAAATGCTTCATACTCAGAAACTAACATGTTAGCTTTTGTTTATTTCACTTCAGACGTACCTTCATAGATGACCATTAAGCGATTCCATATCTCCTTGGCACTAGGACATAAGGAGACTCTTGAATATTCTGTAGCATGAAGAGAACATTGCATAATGTTCATAGCGCTCCAATTTGCATTTGACTTCTTGATTTCTTCTGGAGTTCACTTTTCTTCATCTTCTGGTAGCTCATAGGGTCCATTATTGACTATCCTCCAGATTTGATCATCCTGAGCTCGTAGGAACACCTGCATACGAGTTTTCCAGTAAGCATAATTAGTTCCATCAAAATAAGGGGGTCTGTTTACAGAATGACCTTCTGCAATATATCATCTGGAATCAATTCCACACAAATCTCTCCTGGTTGTTAAACCAAGAATTGGAGAGCCTACCTCTGATACCATGTGTTGGGTATGGAATGAATACTAGTGGGGGGTGAATAGATATTAGCCTCTTTTAAAATAAGAATTGAATTAGACCTTGAGATATATGAGAGCTATGATGATCAGTCCATCTCCATAAAAAAATTATCTTTTTTTAAGTAATTTTGGTGATTAACAAAACCTTGAAAAAATGTTTTCAAACAACTCTTTCTGAAGTTCACTCACAGGAAATAACTCTAGAAATTTCTGTAAGTTATCCTCACTTACTGCTATTTGAACTTCAATGCATATGTTTCTAAGTACACATCGATTTCCTTTCGATCACCATAACGATTCGATAAGTCACTTAATCAACGATTTACTCAAAAATAACGATTTGATAGAAAACAACGACTCGCTTTAACTTAAACAACGATTTGATCGAAAACAACGATTTGCTTTAACTTAAACAACGATTTGCTCGAAAAACAACGATTTGATTGAAAACAATGATTCGCTTTAACTTAAACAACAATTTGCTCGAAAACAACGATTTGCTTTAACTTAAACAACGATTTGATCGAAAACAACGATTCGCTTTAACTTAAACAACGATTTGCTCGAAAGACAACGTTTTGATCAAAAACAACGATTTGCTTTAACTTAAACAAAAATTTTCAACGATTCGCTCTAAGTTAAACAACGATTTGATCGAAAACAACGATTCGCTTTAACTTAAACAACGATTTGCTCGAAAACAACGATTCGCTCTAGGTTAAACAACGATTTGATCGAAAACAACAATTCGCTTGTACTTAAACAACAATTTGATCAAAAACAACGATTCGCTTATACTTAAACAACGATTTGATCAAAAACAATGATTTGCCCTCATTTAAACAATGATTTGATCACAAACAACGATTTGATCACAAACAACGATTTGGTCGCAAACAATGATTTGTCTTCACTTGAACAACGATTTCGGTCTCACAATGATTTCATTATTGAAACAACGATTACATGATCGATTTCGTTCAAATAACATTTTCATGATCGATTTCAGTAAAACATTATATTAATACATGGATTACATTCTCACATGATTATATCATCAATTTGATATCAATATCATTTATATACATAATGCTCTTATATAGCTCTTGTACAGTCTTGCTTTATCTTCTATTTTCATTCCTTATAATACTTAAATATGCATATACTTAAGACTCTGTGTGTAGCACCCCGAAAGTTTAATTACCAAAAACTCAAATAAATGGAAATAAATAATACTTTCATAATATCAGAGTATTTAAAACATACGTATCATTATCGTATGTGCTAAAACACATCGGAAAATTCCGTAAAAATTATAAATCAACCCCAAACATTATTACTAAATGTTTCACAAAGCAATTTGTGCCAAGAAAAATCGGATTAGTCAAGTTTAAGGTTTCGCGACTTATTATCGTAATTCATGAATAAGTCAAAAAATCATTATCACAGTACTTGGATAAGTCAGAAAATTAAATAAAAATCATATATGACTTAAAATTATATCCTCTAATGACCCATCAAGAAATTGGGTCAATAAAAATCATTTGTGCTAGGTTTAAGAGTTATTGTGACTGATTATCCAAATTAGGAAACAAGTCGGAAAACCGTTAACACGGAAATACGACGCAATCAAAAATTAAATAAAAGTGTTGAGAGACTTCCAACATTATATATTAATGACCCAATATCATAATGGGCCAATGAACATCATTTGGCCAAAAATCAAATAAAGCTAGAAAATGCATGGAAATTCGTAACTCTAAATAGGCTGAAATTAGAGAGATGCAATTTGAGTTGAATTAGGATAAAAACATGCATTCTTGGCAACCCAAATTAGTGCTTAATTAGGGTGGGAGGTTTCCTAAAGCCTCACACACTCTAATGGAGGAAGAAATCCTCAAACTAGGAAACTAACAAGTCAAAACCGCAACTCTTCTTTCCTATCACAATAGGACTCCTAAACACCATAGTAGCTTAAATACTCTCACCAAACCCTTGGGGACGAGTTTACATCTTGTTGGGGTCGTGTGGAGGAGTTCTTGGTGGCTGGGGAGCAGGAGATCGCCCACACCAAGCCGTTCTTCTTCCCCTTCTCGTCTGCTGCGACCTGCACAAACCGTCCACTTGAAGTCGACCAAAGTGAGTCAAACCATAACCAACCTTGCAAGGCCTATACCCCTGGAAAGATGGTCAAGTCTACGTTCTAACAAAGTGGAATGCCCAAATTCCATGCAGTATACACGGAGTAATAGGCGTTCTTCAAACAGTGGTCTGAACACAGGTTTTCTGGAAAAATGGGACTTCTTCAACCCAAAAGGTAGGTTTTCTCGGGCCAAACCTTAACATATCCTATACCACTGTGTAGAGCATCAAGTTAGCTTTCGTTTCCCACTGGTTTCATTGAATTCCAATGAGTAGATTTTGAAATAAGTGTTTTCCCCAAGTCCCGCACTGTTAGGGCTTTTCCATTCTTATATGTTGCATGCGATTCAAGACCGAATTAGAGCAAACACACAACATGAAAGTTTTTCTAATAGTTGTCCTAGTCATGTTTTTTGTTGAACATTTTGTCTAAATGTCAACAGTTAGAGAGTTATAAGTGTGGTAAGAGGGTCGCTGTATGATACTGCGTTTTCGGTTTGCACTTGGCTTTTACGTTTGTGTCAAATTATCATGCATCTCAAGGTCGTTTAAAATTATTTAAAAATCATAGTCTACATCTATTCCATGTTCCCAACAACTTTCATGATGAGACTTTTGTCCTAAAAGCCCTAATTATTTTGACATCATACCTTGCAAAGTAAATCTCGCATTTGACTGTTCTCAGTCTTCTATACCTCATGTTAGACTTGATTAAAGCCTGTTGAAACCATCAGTGTTTTCTATTTCCGATTTACTGGAAGCACCCTTGCATGTCTAGGTTGGTTTAAAACTGGTTTTGTAATTTTTCATGCACTGTACAATTTGTTCTCTATTTTTGAAGCACTATGTGCAATATAAGGCAGTTCTGGACCGCAATCCAAGAACATGTCTTTTCTCTGTCGAATTCAGGCGCAGACCCTGTGAACGCGACGGCCCGATAGGCCGCGTTCTGAGGTCTTGTTGCGACAGCATACACGTGCGTTCTGAACGCGACGAGCGCGCGTCGCTATCTCTTGCCTGATCTGACTGCCTTGTCGCGTTCTGTAGATACCCTTGTCGCGTTCTGTCCCGACCCTGTCGCGACCCTTACTGGGGTGCGTCGCGTTCTCAGAATTTGCATGAAACCCCACTTATTTCTTTTGCAAAACTTACCGCTATACCCGAGGTCGGTTTAATTTGGTATTTAATGTGTAAATTGCATGTTTTTGGTGATCATTAAATGATGGTTATTTAATGGCTTAAAAGTGGTTAACCCATTAAAAACTATAATTACATGAACAGTATTCTAATATTTTCTTAATGACGTGATCATTCATGAAACTTGTGATTCGTTTTGTTACTGTTCTAGCTTGATTAAAATGATAATTATTATCTTAAAATCTTGCAAACCCGATTAGTTAAAGTGCATAGTTTATTGCATGCCATCATGTTAAGTGTTTCCGTGAGTTTGAGACCGATGGATGTGAATTGACACGCGTACATCACTACACACTTGCACTTCTAGGCAGCCCTTTCTTGGGGATTTGGAAGCTCTCTACCGGTCATTCCGAATCGGTAGACTAGTGACCTTTTCTCTAAGACCTCCGTAAGTCTCCTCTGACCATGGATTCCCACATGGCCCACGAGCAGGTTGTACTATTGAAGTACCCAGAAGTTAGCGTGCACTTCCTCTCTCTTGTTCTCGTGAGTGTGATTTACAATCTAGACTAAAGCCATTAACATAAAGATTGAACTAAAGTATAAATCGTACCGTTATGCTGCCAAATTTATCTCTTGACCATTGTTCTCATGAAATCATGTTCAATTTACTTGTTACTTGCTCTCATCATCATCATGAACATGACATTACACATGCGTACATATTGAAACTCTCATTGGCCATTATTAATGACTGTGGGTATCTACATTTAAAATTTAAGTGAGATGCTGACCGGGCACGGCGAGTGTCCAAGGGCTCCAGTCTAGCCCCAATGACCGAGAGTCATAAATATACTGTTAACCATGGGGTATAATGATTACTGGCGTTGCATCTGCGCTGGGAGTCGTGTGTGCGTGTTGAATGTTAGATACAATACCACATACACGTGTCCTAGTGTACATTCTTGATGGGTCTTTTCTTGGTGTACATTAGTGTCTACGTGCCTGATTAGTGTTGCATGATCGTGCTCGTGCGTGCTTGCTTGCTTGCGTGATATGGCCATCCTGCATTTAATGCATTAGTGATATCTTGCGTTCTTGACATCAAGTGAAATCTTGCGTGCTTGTACAAGTGATCTATTGCTAGTTCTATCTTGTCATCTTGTTCTAGATCTTGTTCTATCATGATCACTCTATCTAGCTTGTTCCATGTATCATGTTTTAACGAGTTTTATCGCACATGCATATCATGACATTCATCGTGCTTACCTAGTTCTAAATTGCTAATCACTTATATCATTGCCCGCACATTAGATATAAATCCTACTGGGCTAGATTGCTCATCCCCTACTTTTACCCAATCTAGGTGACTATGAAGTTCAAGAGGAAGAGCAAGTCGAGGATGGGAATGTGTCCGAGTGATGAGCGTTCCAATTATGAGTCTATATAGAGTAGTTTATTTTGAGTGTTAGAACAATGTAGTAGGAAGTGAGGTATTATGTACTTTTTTTTATTGAGTCTTAGTTCTGTATAGTTTCCATTTGGAATACAATGAGTTGAGATTTGAATAAAAGATTAGTTGAGTTCAATATTTGGGCCCTATGATGATGTATGTTGTTATACAAGTGCGTGCTAGCTAGAGGCTTATTTGCCGACTATTCACGTCTCGGGATATCGACTCGAATTGTTCCGCATTATTATTAATATCCGTTGCGTAACGCTCGGGACGTGACACTGTGGACTTCAAAAACCTTCTCGCGCATCTTGTTGTATCCTAAGATCTTGATCATTTATTGTGATAGTATAATATTTCCACACGAAATATTCTTGCTTACTTCATGTGTCACATAGAGTCTTGATTTGTGTGATGTCAGAATAACCTTTCATGTTTGGCATACCTTCTTACTGCACGACTACCAATGTTGACTGACAATTTAGACAAAAAGAAGTTGTCTAGGTATCAGGGTTTATTGCATGCAGGGATTTTGTAGTAAAGCACGTCAAATATGGATCTGTCAACTTGTCGAAAGGATAAAAGATTCAGAAAAATCTTTCCCTGAAGGTGTAAGGATCAATCCAAGCACCTATGGCTGCATGCTCACCTCTCCATGCCTAGGACCAGCCCCCCTAACATGCATGAAGCTGTAGACACGAACATCTGAATGGCTACTACAACGGTCAAAATTTCGCAGAAGATAATAGAAGACTGGTGACTCCATGCAATATAGTTAGATCATTTGAACTCTTGAATCTTCGAAAAGCTTGAAGCTCCAGTCACCTGAAAAACAACAAGAGCCAGCCGTCCATTTCAACCTTCCAAAGCTCTTAGCTCTCTGAGATCTCACTCCATTCCTTTTGAGAGCTAGAGTAGGTCTGAGAGAGAGAGTTCATTCAAGTTTATCTGGTGTCTCTCAGACTTCGCCTTAGATCAAGCATTGTCTATACTTGGTCTTGGGGCCCTCCTCTTTTCACAAGATCCTTATGGGCATTCCTCTTCGGGTGTGAAGAGAAGACATGTTGAATCAAGTGGTGTAATTCCTCTTCTTTGGTAGAGAAGAGAACGCCAGCATTTGCTGGATGTGTAAGTGTCCATAAGGAGACTATACCTTGTTTAGTGGAAACTCAAGTTGTTACTTGGGACTGGACGTAGGACTCCTTGGGATAGGAGGTCCAAACCCGGATAAAAATCTCCTATTGTTTGTGTGATTGCTATTGTGTCTTCATTATCACTAACTCTAACTATCGAACTTAGTGTTTTCTGTCTAGTTTTTTTATTTACAAGAGTTTCTACTAAAAGATTTTTAAGCAATCCATTCACCCCCCCCCCCCCCCCCCGGGCTTGCTATCTGGGTAACAAGCTAGCAGTTTCAAAGACACGGGCAATTAGACAACACACCACACAGTGCACGCAGGATTTTAAGGTGGTTCGACTCCAATGTGGAGACCTACATCCACCTCCCACTAAAATAAGTGAGTCTTCAATCAACAAGCCAAGAGTGTGAAACACTCACACATCTGCTGATTCACAGCTTCATACAATCTACTGACACACAGCTTCAGCACCACTGATCCACAGCTTCAAGATTATGACAATCTCACAATCCTAACACACAAAGTGTAGGATTTGTTTATCTACTCCATCCAGAGCAGACACCAAGTGGTGTAATGTTCAGAAGAAACAGAAAAGATCGCACAAGAGAAATCACTAAAAGTGAGCAGAATTTTGGCAAATACATTTGCTGCAGATTCACTAAAGTTGAGATCTGATCAATTCTCCACTTGAATTCCCAATTGCTTCTTCTCCAGACTCGGATTCATCGAGCTCTTCTTCTGGCTGCAGCTTAAGGATCAAATTGCCTCTGATTGGAAGGAAATTCTGAAGCTCTATTTCAATCGAACAGTGACAGGGGTCCAAACAAGATGAAGAATCAATGTAGCATCTCTTCTTCTCATTGAGTGATCTGTACCGAATCATGTTCTCCTCAGCTCTCTCACCCTCTTCGTTTTTCTCTACAGATCTATGTTTTCTTCTGTGTGTGTATCTTCCAAGACGACGCCATGCACCTTTTTGATTCGTGTATCAGAATCTTTTTGGTAGGCCCCATCAAAATCCCCAATTCGTTGGCAGATACTTTGCCGCCAAAAGTTTCTCTTCCAGAACCTTGTAAGGTGGCCAAGAATCCCCAATAATTGAGCCTAGGATCATGTGCTCAGAAAGAACACGCTGGCAATTCCTTTTCCTTACTGGGAGAAGGAGATTAGTGTGTCGACACCTCTTGTGCATTGTGTCGATGCACAATTAAACTGGCTATGATCAATATAGATACTTCAGTAGAGTTGACTTCATGTGTTGACCTTATCCATTAGACTTCAGTAGATACTGGCTGTTAATATGCTTTGTGTTGACCTCGTAGCAATCAAGTGTCGACCTCTCGGAATAGTAGAGTCGACCTGACCTTCAACATGTGTTGACTCTCCATACTCTTTAATTCCATTGTTGCTACAACTTGTGTCGACCTGAGCTTCATCTAGAGTCGACTTCTTGAGATTCTTTCCATACATCACTAACATGAAGATTAACATGTGTCGACCTGACTTTGACTAGTGTCGACTCAAGTAATTCTTTTCTCTTCTGCGCTTACTGGAAAAACTAGCATGTGTCGACCTTTCCTTTGGCTAGTGCCGACTCAAGTAGTTCATTGTGCACCAATAAGTCATGTGTCGCCTTCTTTTTGGCTAGTGTCGACCCAAGTAGTTCACTGTGCACCAGTAAGTCACAAACTGAGCCATGTGTGTCGACCTTTAGAGCAACGTGTGTCAACACACACATGATCTTTTGACTTTGAGAATTTTTTGTCATAAGTAAACATGTGTTAGAGGATTCTTAGATTTTTTTTATAACAGTTATACTTAGTTCATGACATCATCAAAACCAGGGACACAACAGTGAAGATATATGATGTAAGTGTAATGTTGAAAGTGTAGCAAGTTTCATGATGTTTACCTAATAGTCCTCCTAATGATCAAGCTCCGACTTGTATAGTCTCAAAACATGTTATGGGTTATTTATCTCTTCTCTCGGAACATTCCACCTGTAATTTATTTGTAAGTTAGCATAATTTCTATAATTGAATAGTGATACAATAATCTGGATGTACTTGTTACCCAAAGGCATGTCCTGTGCCAAAGAATGCATCAAAATGTCAATACGTCTCGCATGTAGTCACTCCCAACACCATAGCTAAAAATTAAGGCAAAAAATGAGTATATTGAGAAGAGTCAATAAATTATCAGAAGTAAAATCAATATGCATTAAATGACATATTACCTGAAGAATAGTCAATGAACCGCAAATGGCCTTGGCATCTGACTTGCATGCAGTGGACAAATGATGATAGAGATAAACGAGTGTGGCACTACCCCACGAGTATCTCCCAGCTTGATCAAGTCCTCAAGTAGGGGTAGATACATGAGTGGCACTAAGTTTCCTGTCTTATCACTGAAAATAATACAACCCAAAAGATGTAACAAGAATGCCTGTGTGTGTTGAACTATTACCTCCACTGATGCATCCTCTGGGATAACTGCAAACCTTTTTTGCAACCAAGATAATTTCACAAAACGTCATCTAATGGACTCTAGGACATCACTTAAAAGTGACATGGAAACATTTGTTCAATCTAAGCTAGTGTTTCCTATAATAGCATCACTATCAATTGATAGCACCATCAAAATAGCAACATCCTGCAACGTGATAGTCATCTCCCCATGCCTAAGATGGAAAGTCAATGTCTCACTCCTCTATCTCTCGACAAGGGTTGTAATCAATGCCCAATCTAACATGATCTACTCAACCTGAGCCAAATAAAATAGACCAGCTCTATATACATGATCTACAATGAGAGGGTCAACTGGCCAACCACCCAAGCTCCTATGATGCTCCTAACATTTGAGAACTTTTGTTTCCTAAAAAAATATTAAAATATGTTAACACTAAATTTATGTACGAGTAACGACAACTTATAGCACTACAAGAAATTGTCGCAATAGAGACCGAATTATTCAGTAACTATTCGATCTCAGATCTGAGACCGAATAGTGACTAAGAAGTATCGATCACTAAGTTTTAGATTTAGTGACCGAAAAAATGTCAGTCACTATTCGGTCTCAGATCTAAGACTGAATAGTGACTGAAGAAAATTCGGTCACTGATAGTATCTTTTGGTGGGCTTAGGGTCGAAATTTGTGACTGAATATTTCGGTCACAAATTCAGTCTTAGATCTAAGATAGAATTATGACCGATAGTTATTCGGTCACAAATATTTTGGCTTTTCACAATTGTATAAGCCAAATTTTGTGACCAAATATTTCAGTCACAAATCGCTCTCAGATCTGAGACCGAATTTGTGACTGAAACTTCAGTCACAAAATTTGTAGGCTTGAGAGACCGAATAGTGACGAATTTTTCGGTCACTATTTTATGCAGGGTAACGGCCGAATAGTGACCGAATTTTTTCGGTCACTATTTTATGCGGGGTTAACGGCCGAATAGCGACCGAAGTATTTTGGTTGCTATTGTCCTTTCATCCCTCCACCCGAGCTCACCTCTCCTCTCTTCTCTCTCCCTCTCTCTCGCTGACACCGAGCTCACCTCTCCTCTCTTCTCTCTCCCTCTCTCTCACCGACGCCAAGCTCGCGCCACCAGAGGTTGTCGTCATAGCCTGCCGTTGCCCTCGCCACATCACCCCCCACCGTCACCGCGGCTCCCTCGCCTCTCTTCTTCTTCTTCTTCTTCTTCTTCTTCTTCTTCTCTTCTTCTTCTTCTTCTTCTTCTCTCGCTCTCTCTCTCCATCCCTCTCTCTCTCTCTCTCTCTCTCTCTCTCTCTCTCTCTCTCTCTCTCTCTCTCTCTCTCTCTCTCTCTCTCTCTCTCTCTCTCTCTCTCTCTCTCTCTCTCTCTCTTGCGCCCCACTAGAGGTCGCTGTCGTTGCCCCTGCCACTGGACGTCGCCCCCACTACGGCCCTCGCCGCCGTCGTCATCGGACCCCGTCGCCACCGCCGTCGTCAGTATGTCTCTTCTCTCTCTATGTGTTTAAGGCCTCTCTCTCTCTTCTCTCTCTCTGTTTTATTTACATATGTATGCGTGCGATGGTGGAGGGGGTGCTCCCCCTTTCTCTCTATCTCTCTTTTCTATGTGTGTGTGTATGTGTGTGAGTGTGTCTGTTGGTGTGTGTGTGTGTGTGCGGCGGGGGCCAGTGCTCCCCCTTTCTCCCTCTGTGTGGGTGGGGATGAGGGTGGCCGGCTATGGGAAGTGGGAGGGGGGGCCGGCTATGGTGGGGAGGGGAGGGAGTGGGTGCTGTGGGGAGGGGCCGACTGTGGGTGGGGAGGGGGGAGGGGGGAGGGGAGCAGGTGGGGGCTGTGGGTGGGGGCTCGCTCTGGACGGGGAGGGGAGGGAGTGAGGGCTATTGGTGAAGATGAGAAGTAATCTATGGGGTGCTCCCCCTTTCTCTCTATCTCTGTGTTTGTATGTGTGTGTGATGGTGTATGTGTGTGAGTGTGTGTGTCTGCGGCGGGCCAGTTGTAAGTCTCGGGTCTCATCGGATCCTTATTGGGTCTTGTAGAGGTTCAGGTGTGGTTGACGACAATGGATATTGCCGTTGACTTGGGGTTGACGGCCGGGGGCTAGCCTTGACTGGAAGTTGGCGTCCATCGTTGTGGACATTTGCTGTTGGCTCTGGAGGGTTCCTGTGATGAACTTAACGGCATTGGTCTGGATGTTGACTCTATGGCGGTTCAAGTAGACGGCAAGAGATGTGACGTCTATTTGTTGCGCCTGTAGAAATAGGGCAGCCCGTGAGCAGTAACTTTCCTTTTCTCTTCTCTCTTTCCCTCACTTTTACCTTTGTCTATTTCCACCACTTCCGACGATCGACGGGAGCTCATGGAAGGACCTTGGTACGCGTGGCGTGTTAGATCGGGCGGGAATTTTGAAGATTTGGTGTGATTCGTGCGGAGACTTCGAGGGGTTCCGGCGCGATTGGTGGCTGTTTAGGAGTTTTTAGGGCGTTCTGAGGTAGGGACTTAACCCCTTAAACCCTCCTTAATGGATCAGCATGCTTAACTGTTGTAGATTAGTATGCTAATTATGTTTTAGGGTTGGGTTGTGCCATGCCGGGATTTTGGGTGTTTTGGGCGATCCAAGTGTTGGATCGTGGATTTCCGAAGTTCTGGTAGTGTTAGAAGATGTGAGGAGATGTTTCCCTCCATCAATTTTGTGGTTGTTGGGCGGTTTTGCCCAGTTGGACTGACCTGGTGCCGTTCTGGGTTCAGAAGACTGAGGATGTTAACGTCCACATCTGTTGACGTTAAGATCTTCAGTATGGATGCTAACGGCAGGATCCTTGCCGTTAACCAAGTGTTGGCGGCAATGAGTGTGTCATTTATATCCTTATTGGCGGCAATCGATGTTGTCGTTTACTTGATGAACCAGTGGGCCTTCAGTCATGCATTGTGTCTAGAGACGTGACACGAGGTTCCATCTATTGTACGGTGTTTCAGACGTTGAGAGTGTTACCGTCTGTACTCGCGTTGAGTTACCGTGCCTCTGTTTCTGTTGTCACCTGGACATAGAGCGACGCTCTGTCTAGATGACCGGCGTGTGGGGGGTCCTCCGTCAGTGAGCCAGGACGTTGAGAGCGTCTCTATCCTGTGCGTACTCCTTGTAGTGGTTTCGAGCCGGTCTCCGTGGAACCCCTTCTCTACCGATAGGGTCAGGCATAGGGGAAAAACCGGTCGTGGACCAGACGCGAGAGAGAGCGTCTGTAGTGTGCACACGTGGCTGGGGTTGAGAGACTCTGTGGTGACGGGACGTCGAGCCACAGACCCTAGCTAAGTCCTACTTACTATGTGTGTGTGAGTGTGTGTTACTGAGCCACGAGGTTTACAGTCTTGTAATGCACTCCTGTCAAGGAGACGCGTGGTTGTCACTAGTTTTGGTTTGTGGTGTGACGTGTATTTACTTTCTATTTTTACTTTCCGCACTTTAGTACTATTTTCGGTGGGGGTTACTTTTCCCTACTGGGTCTCTTTTCTTGAGACTCACTCCCCTCCCTTTTAGGTGGGTCATCGTCGACTCCCGTTCCAGGCGAGTCTAGCCACTCCGGTGCTGATGCGCCCTAGCGGCAGTGAGTAGTACTTTTTGTTGTACTCCTTGTTAGGATCGGATACTCGATGATGGCAAAGCTAGAAGGGGGGTTGAATAGATTTGCAGCAGAAACTTAAGCAATTTAAAACTACTTTGGGTTAAAAGATCTACTCAATCAAAACCCCTTTGATCTGATGTAATGTGTGTGAATAATTAACAGTTAGTGTGTAGACGAAATCCCTATGCATGCATCTAGCGCAACACAATGCAAATCACAAATCAAACCACAGTGCACAAGAGATTTTTTAGGTGGTTCGGAGATCACACCATGTGATTCATACGTCCACCCCTCACACAGTGAGGACACACTACCAAGAACTGAGTACACACACACACGAGCACACCGGCTCAACCACACACACACACGCTAGATAAAGTCCACAATAGATCAGATCCTCTTGCCTTGATCTGACCAACACACCACACACGTTGTCTGATGCAACCACACAACCAGAACAACAATCCACACACACACAAAGATATGAAAATAGAAAGAAAGAGAGTTTGAGTTGAGGATCAAATCCAATATGTAAACTCTTCTGTGAGTTCGTCCAGAATACTTCAAGCTTCACGTCGTTGAAGACCACGTGATGATGGAGAAGCTTGACTTGAAGACGAAACGGCTTCAACTCCGCTTGGAAGGTGTTCTTCTTTGTTCTAGGCAGAGAGTTGAAGCAGAGCAGCATGAAGAGAGCATTCTTCTTGACCTTTGCTTAGGGTTTTGGTATGGTGGCTTCTTACTGCGAAAATAGCCTCATATGATCCATATATAGTGGTGTCCAAGCATAGAGAGTCGTGCTAAAAGGAAACACCAAAATATAGATCATATCTCGGCCATTAGATCTTCCCAAAACTCCTTCTGTCGATAGCCGACTTGCTGCTGTCGACAGATGCTGACAGGTTTGCAAAAACCAGAAGACTGGGTTTTCTGGAAATAGATTTCTGAGTGGATCTGTCGACAGGAGAACTATCTGTCGACAGATGCACTATTCATCTGTTGACAAATGCACTATTCATCTGTTGACAGGTGCACTATTCAGCAACTTGTCTTGTTCTTTTGCACTTGGATTTTGGGCTTTGTCTTGTGTACATTCACACCTACATTAAAGACATAATTAGTGAGATATAATGAACATATAAAGCATGTGTTTCATTTGCATCCATTGTCATCTCATCATGTTTCACACATTCATAACCCATCAATTTTGCCTTGTTCATGAAATGTTCATCATCAAAAACAAACATACCATTTGTGAACATTTCATAACATCAATTAGTATTCCTCATCATCAAAAACAACAAGAACAGCTTTGTTGTAACAACCAACATTCTCCAATATGAGAAACAACATTCTCCCCCTTTTTGATGATGATGAAAATTTTCAATTATGCACAATTGATGTTTCTCCCCCTTTTGACAACATTCAAAAAGATAATGAGTGCACACAAGTAAAAGAATGAAGCAAAGAGCTACTTGAACTCTCAACTGAATAGTGAAAGATATGAGTGGGAATGAGTGTTCAAATGAGATTGCAAGGTGAGAATAGGTTGATACCCACTACAAAATGTCATGAACACTAGTATTAAGACACATAAAAATTCTACAATGGTTAAGAGATAATACTCCGGGAATCTCAAGTTATAGCATTTAGAATACATCGTTCAAAAACACATGAAAATGAGATAACCCTTTTGAATAAAACCATTGAAGAAAATCATATACCTTAGTGGGTGATGTTCAGTTGGTAAATGAAGGCAATGTCTACATGAACAATTGACAATAGACAACCCATTGCCCTTGATTTAAGTCTTGGAGGCCCACTCTATTTCTAGCATTTGAACAATTTCTTTTGTCAAGTTTATGTGGGAAAAGTGGTAATTAGGATCACTTTACCTTTTGACGTGAAGGTAGACATGAGGGATGCCCATACCCTCAGTTACTCAGTGTGAGTGACCATCATACCATTATGCAGAGATAATGAAAGGACTTTTTGATGCGAAGATAGACATTTGTGATGCCCTTGTCCCCGGTTACTCAGTGATACTCATCATTGCTATGCCTTTGTCCCATTTCAAATACTTTTTATGAACTTTTGAGTGTTTGAAATATGTAGCTTTTCTCTTTTTTCTTTTTTTTTTTAACAATCAAGGTCAATGGTTATTTAATGTCAATGATTAATGTAAAAATTAAGTTCAAAAACCTTCTACTTATCAAACCATTTTAGAAACATGATAATCCACAAGGGAGTCATTCAAGTAAGTTAGGTTAAAATCATTAGATTTGATCAATGTTTTCTAATGACACAACCTAGACTCAAGCACAAAATATTATATCAAAATCATTGTGATTAATTCAATGTCTTTAATACTATGTGAATATGAAAGGTTGCAATGAATATTAAGTCCAAATTCTCCCCTGCATGCATGTCACATAATGGAACATACTCATACGGTAAGGATAGAGAAGATGAAGATTTATCATTGAAATGTGTTATCTGACAGCAAGGGAGTGCCTGTCGACAGATGCACTCAGACCTGAAAGACTTGGTTCTGGGAGGTCAAGAACTGTGCTTGGCTGTCGACAGATGGAATTCGTCTGTCGACAAACACTCAGAGTTCAAAAACTGGTTTTTGTGAAGTCATATCTATCGACAATGTGGTTCGGGCTGTCGACAGGAGCTTTGAAACTTCAGCTTTAAGGCTTTGAATTGAGAGTGTCTTGACCATAAGATTGAGGGATAAATACACATGAGTATGAAGGGTATCCCTATGAATTTCACTCACTTAGCCTTAACTACTCCCCCATAGAGTGGCATATCATAACTCATCATTCAAGCATTTGCACACAAAAGAGCATCCATAACCATGTTCAAAATTTACTCCCCATAACACATGCATAAAAGTAGCACTAATTAGCCTTATGCATGACTTTTGGTACTTGCGGAGTATTTTACTCACGCATAATGATAGTTTCCAAACAAGCATAACTTGTTTTTCCACATGTCATCATTGATATACCAGAGATCATGTGCACAGTTATGCAAGCAAGATGACCTGATTCCAACTGCTAAGAGGCATTGTTATGTAGGGGTAGCATTAAGACACATTTTCATTGCTCAGATAAAGGTAAAGATCCATTTCAAATCTTGTAGTTCAAAACTGAAGTGATAAAGAGATTTTACCTGAACAGTCTTCAATCACAGTCTAAAAAAATTTACCTTGTTCTCCATCATTTCTTGCCTTGCACAGCCAATGGCAGAATTCATTTCTAATTTTGGCTGCAAGACATCTCAGCTTGTTGATCAAGCTTGTTTTGGGACCACATGCTTGGGTCCTGCAATGACATTAATGTTAGAATCTAACAATGAAGATTTCATAATCCAAAGTGATTTGGTTTGGATTTCTATTGTTTTGTGCAGTTTTCCTGTTCATAGATATATGAAATTTGATCTTTATGAACATGATGTTTATCCTTGTGTGTATGAACACATGGATTATTATGGAGATTTGAAGCATGCAAAGAATCATGGTTTTTATGCCAACAGTTCTAGAAATATGACCAATTTTATGACATGTGAAGGATTGGACTGGTTTGGACAGCGCTGATTTTTATTCCAGCAGAATTTAGCAAGATGACTAGGCCTATTGCATTTAAAACAAATGGGTTGAGCATTTACCTGAATCTTACCACAGTATGAATGCATTTGCTGGAATCTCTGAGGTCCTTTAGAGTACCTTTGATCACCCTGGGTTGAGAAAGAAAGAGGTGGTACCCTTTGGTATCTCTTGGCATGATGTGGTGTTGGAGATGGCCTTGACGCTTTGGGGGCTGCTAGAGGAGATGTGGAGACCTTGTAGACTCATGTTCTTTTCCATTTTCTTTTTTGACTTTGATTGAGGCATGATTCTTCCTTTTTGCAGCATTTTTATTCAATTTTTATTTTGTTCTTGACATTTTTCTGAACAACAATCTGAACAAATTTTTCTTTAGGTGCAACAGAATTCTTGTTCTTTTCAATTTCACTTTGAACAACTTGTTTTTCCAACTCAGCAATTCTCTTCTAAGATGATTGTTTCATCAACCAATTGGTTGCACTTCTTATTTGATGATCATGAGCCAATTGAAGATTTGTTGTTCAATTGATCATTATCAAATTTGAGACGTTCATATGATCAATCAATTTTTCATTTTCTTTTTTCAAATCCAAATTTCAGATTCAACCTGATCATGATCTTCTTTCAGTTTTAGAACTTGTTTCACAGTCTCTGACTTCATTTTCCAATTTTTCTTCTCCATTTTTAGTTTCGATTTTCTTCATAGAATGCTTGAGCATTATCAATTATCATTTCATTCTCTCCAATTTTCTTTTAGCTTCTTGTTTTGAGCTTTTACCTTCTTAAACTGATTGGACAAGTGCTCATAGCATTCTATCAATTCATCATAGGATATGTCATCCTCTGAATCAGAATTAGATATTGATGCGTTAAATGAGTCTGAATTGGATTTACCTGACCTTTGAGAGTTTCTTGACGTCTCTGACAGATATGATCTTTCAGATTGTCTGAACTAGGAGAACCTCTGGAGCTGCCATGAGCCATGAAGCATTTGTCTTTGGCTTTATTTGCAATCTTGCTTGTCTTCTTAAAGGAGTCCTGCATTTTATCAACATGGTTATCAACTCAATACACATTGGTCTATTTATGATACTCGAGAACTCAGACATATTCTGAGTATGTTGTAGATAAAAAACCAACCAACAAAGTAATCAAATCAGTTCAGAATCAATTATAAGCCCGATCAGAGGAATAAGCAACATAAACAGATATGCCAAATCACAATCGTTGAACAGAAAACCTGCTCTGATACCAATTGTTAGGATCGGATACTCGGTGATGGCAAAGCTAGAAGGGGGGTTGAATAGATTTGCAACGGAAACTTAAGCAATTTAAAAAACTTCGGGTTAAAAGATCTACTCAATCAAAACCCCTTTGATCTGATGTAATGTGTGTGAATAAATTAACAGTTAGTGTGTAGACGAAATCCCTATGCATGCATCTAGCGCAACACAATGCAAATCACAAATCAAACCACAGTGCACAAGGGATTTTTAGGTGGTTCGGAGATCACACCACGTGATTCCTACATCCACCCCTCACACAGTGAGGACACACTACTCAAGAACTGAGTACAACACACACACGAGCACACCGGCTCAACCACACACACACGCTAGATCAAGTCCACAATAGATCAGATCCTCTAGCCTTGATTGACCAACACACCACACACGTTTTCTGATGCAACCACGCAACCAGAACAACAATCCACACACACACAAAGATATGAAAATAGAAAGAAAGAAGAGTTCTGAGTTTAGGATCAAATCCAATATGTAAACTATCTGTGAGTTCGTCTAGAATACTTCAAGCTTCAGTCGTTGAAGACCACGTGATGATGGAGAAGCTTGACTTGAAGACGAACCGGCTTCAACTCCACTTGGAAGGTTGTTCTTCTTGTTCTAGGCAG
>JACBKR010005206.1:0-19616 GCA_014218235.1 Colocasia esculenta
ACCTCTGTCGCGACATGGCCAGTCATCCCACACATAAACGGAAAGCCAGAAACCCGAGATGTTACATTGAGCACAAATTTTCTACACCAGAACACCTCAACAAAATGGGGTAGCTGAAAGGAAAAATCAAACGCTGCTAGACATGGTAGGACAATGCTTTCTAAATACTCCTTACCTAAATACTTCTGGGAAGAAGCAATCAATACATCTTGTTATGTAATTAATCGAGTAATGATTAGACCAATCTTAAAGAAGACTCCTACGAACTCTACATAGACAAGAAGTCAATATAGCCATTTAAGGCCATTTGGGGCAAATGTTTATTCTTAACAATGGCAAAGATGACTTGAGCAAACTTTATCCCAAAGCGATGAAGGTATACTTCTGTATGGGTTTCCAAACCTAAAGAGTATCATTGTTCAATAGAAGAACCTTACATATAGAACAATAGTTCATATTGTATTTGATGAAAATAACCCCATTAAGCAAAGAAAAGATTCTTGTGAAGTTGACATTGCAGATAATCTATTCAAAGAAGGAGCAACCAATGAGATAATCAAAAGGAAGACCATCTATCGAGGAGCTACAGATAGAAACTCAATAAGATCCTAACTTACCAAAGGAGATGAATTCATCAAGGATCATAAAAAAAAATCATTGGAGATCCATTCAGTAAGGTTTTCACAAGGAGTAAGTCTATCCAATGTGATTACCTGGTTTTCATTTCTCGGTTCGAACTGAAATCATTAAGTGGTGCCTAAAAGATGAATTTTGGATATTAGAGCTATGAGGGAACTTACCAGTTCCAAGGAAACCAGGTTTGGGAACTTGTGCCTAGATCTAATGACCATCCAATCATAGGCACCAAATGAGTGTTAGAAATAAATGGATGAATCAGGAAACATCACTAGGAACAAGACCCGTCTGGTTGCTAAAAGCTATTCACAAGAGGAAGGCATAGACTATGATGAAACATATGCCCTTGTTGCTAGATTAGAATCATATGAATTCTGCTTGCCATAGCATATGCATTGAATTACAAATTATTTCAAATGTATGTTAAAAGTGCGTTTCTCAATGGTCTTATTAAAGAACAAGTTTTGTGTTGAACAACTTGAAGGATTTGAAGATAACCAATTTCCAGATCATGTCTATTTTATCCATAAAGCTTTATATGGGCTCAAACAAGCTCCTCGAGCATGGTACGAGTGACTAAGTAACTTCCTGCTTAATCATGGTTTTGTATGTGGTAAAGTTGATAGCACTCTCTTTATAAACATCAAAATAAAACATCTTGATAGTTCAAGTATATGTGGCGATATTATTTTTGGTGCTATTGACGAAACATTGTGCAAGAATTTGAAAAGCTCATGCAGGGAGAATTTGAAATGAGTATGATGGGAGAACTTAACTACTTTCTTGGCTTACAAATCAAACAACATAAAGAGGGAATCCACATCAACCAAAGCAAATACACCAAGGACATGCTCAAGAAATTCAAATGTGAAGTTGCCAAGACTATGCCAACGCAATGAGCACATATGCCAAGTTGGATGTAGATGAAAATGGTAAGAGTGTAGATCAAAAGAACTACAGAGGTATGATTGGCTCACTCTTATACTTAACTGCAAGTAGACCTTACATATTGTTTAGTGTTTGCATCTGTGTGTGTTTTCAAGCAAATCTAAAAGAGTCTCACTTGGTATGTACTAAGAGAATATTTAGATACATTGTTGGAACCCCAGAACTTGGCTTATGGTTTCCAAAACATTACAACTTGGAATTAATTATTTATTCAGAAACTGCCTTTTCTCTCACATTATTTGTCATCTCAACCCTCTCTTAAATTCTCTTTAAGCTTCCTGTCTTATCTCTACCAAAAATTGCCTTTTCTCTCACATTGATCTCTGAAGTTGTACACGTGTCTCAATCCAAGTTAGACTGCTTCTCACATCTTCTCCTTCTAAAGATCGATGGTTTTCAACTTTTGAAAGTACCCTTCTCTCTCTCCAACCTCTTCACACTTTTTTAGGGCTGGAACGCTCGCAGCTCTTCTCCTCTACGAACGAAACCCTTGCTTCCCATGACGTAGATATCTCTAGTGGGAAAGCTTTTCACCCTTTACCTCAGTAAGATCTTTCTTTCTTGCCTCTCTCATCTCAAAGTTTGTATCTTTTTCTAAATAAATAAAAAAATGGTTATTCTGATATCTTTGTCATTCTTTGTCGCTCTCTTTCATGCCTAAGACCTCTCATGGCACCCAAAACCTCCGAAGTTGCTCTTGCGACGTCAAATGCACTATGTCTCAATGCAAGGTTGTAAACTTTATGAACTACAACAGAAACCCTCGACATCAAGCAGATGGTTAAAGCTTTTGGGTTGGAAGGTATCTGTCGAGTAAAAAGGGATGTTTATCCAGATATTGTAAAAGAATTTTACTTCAACTTGGTATCTCCCAAAAATGAGAACATGACTACCCTTGTCCGTGATCACAAAATTGAAATCACTGGAGAAAAGATGGTCCAATATTTCAAGTGTTTAGTGACAAGAGTCACACCAGAAACCAAAATTCCAATGCAAGACATATATGAAAAGTTGACCGAATCAAAGGTAAAGGAAGGAACATCATAGGAGTCACACAGCTCAATGCATTACATAGACTTCTGCACAAACTGTGTGTTTGTGTCGTACTCACGCTCAAAGGCAGCAACTACTCTATGGTAACAAAAGAAGATGCATTATTACTGTACACCATTGTATCACGATAGAAAATACAAATGGGGAGATTTATCATGAAGCTCTTAGCAAGCATTGGACGACGAATGAAGTATGTCACAAATTATGGAGTTTGGTTACCCTACGGAAATCTCATCGCTCAAATTCTACTAAAAAAGAAAATGTCGATCTCTCATGAGAAAGATTAGAACCATGTGCAATGTTTACTTCTGATAGCTTTAGTAGAAGTGGTTTTATTTTGTTCATGGAGCATGGATCCGCAAAAAGTGTACTCCTACCACAAGTTGCAAGAAAAGGAAGGTTGTCGTCTTGACCAGTAGTGAAGAGATAGAAGAAGAAGACACCTCCTCATCATCTGAGGGGGAGCCTGAATTAGCAAGAGCAAGCACCCCTCCTACTCTAAGAGGAGCACTCTCTGCCAGAACTCTGAAGTTGAGAAAATTGGCATAAGACATGCAGGAGCTCAAAGTTGAGCTCAAATCATTTAGAAAGGAAGTCTGGGAGTCTCTTATTGCTCAAACAATTGCTGAAAAGTATTCTAAATAAACTTCAGCAGGAAGAGCAATTAGGATATGTTAAATCAAGTGATAAAGATGAGCTTCCAACACCTGAAGAGTCTAATGTTGCTGCAACTCAAGAGAGAGTTGCTACACAATCTAAGGAAGAGCCCTCTAAGATTGAACAAGAAAAAGAAGAAGAAGAGCAAGACATGAGCACAACTGATCCTCTTCAAGGTTCCCCTTCTCTTGCTCCCATGGAAGGAACCTCCTCCAAAGCACCTGGAGTCTCTCAAGTTGAACCCACACCCCTATCTCATCTAGCTGAGCTGGTCAGCATTGTGTGTGTAGAAAAGACGCCCTACCTCTCATGTCCCAGAGAACCTGAATCAGCAGAATAGAAGCACCTATACAAAATTTTGAATATGTTCATGAGCTTGTGACTGAGAAGCTATGGTAGAAAAGGTTCAGACAAAAGAAGCCAGTGATGATGATGTACCTCTGACTAGTCTCTATGCTAGAAAATTTGTACAAAAGGAAGAACAAGAACATGAAGTCTCAACCTCTACACAACTGACACTAGCAGTGGCAGAAGCTGATCAACCCTCCTTTGACCAGACATCTATTCACACTTCAATCACTCTCCACTTTGATGACAAGCCTGCTGGACCCTTTGTCTCCAGGCACCTGCACAACAGGACCTTAATTTAGACATCAAATTTTAAAGAAGAGATCATAGAAGGTTGATATCTAGGCTCAGTACAAAGAAAATGAGTGGAAAGTGTCAGAATCCTCCCTTCAGTCTCCGACTCTCTTGGGGTTATCTACTGTTCAGATATGTTGTTATTCTTCCAAGCAGAACAAGGCCTTCTATAGGCAATGGTTGAGCTGAATCTATGGTTGAAACTCTGGATTTGCCTGTTATACTTTTCAAAGAGTTTGATTGAATTTTTTGTGGAGAAGGAAAACTATAGCCTTCTAGTATTCAATTTGTTAAAGATTTGTTGGATCTCTGTCTAAAGGAGAATGGGCCCATCAAGCACCCGGGCTAGTAGCTAAGTATGCAGCATAGAAGTCCCTGAGTTCATCGAACATGACACCATATCCTTCTCTTCCTGATTACTCAAAAAGCATAACAAGTTGATGCAGAATGATGCTAGCTGAAGCGTCAACAAATGTTTGAAATACATGGAGTACAACCACAAACGTTCACTTGCCAAAGAAGGTCAACTCACTTTTGTTGAATATCAGGAATTCTTGGCTTCCAAGGATAAGAAAATCAAGTACATTGATCTCTTTCCGTCCATTACTTGTCTTATTGATGCTAATGGTTTGGGAGGACGGGTACTGCTCCGTCAATAGTTTCATTCAAAGCAAAAGAAAGCTCAACCAAAGGTGGGAACACTACTCTATTGAATTTTCTATTGATCTGGCTGAAGAGAGGTAAAATCGATGCTTCCAGAGTGCAACACTATCTTGCTCAATTAGAAAGGTATACAGAAGCACAATGGGCTGAACACTTCAAGATCCTCTGCAATAGATATCTGCAACAACTTGCTATCTCAAGTGCACCGGCCTCTGTCTATCCCTTAAAGAATTATTTGTATGAATGATTCCTAGATAGATTTGAAAGAATGGCTACAGTCTGGCAGAAAAGGTATGATATTATGAAAGATCTAAATGAAGAGATTCATAAAAATCAGCTCTTAATCCTTACCAAGCTTGATCTTCAAAAGTTGATTGGGTGCCAATCAAGTGGTAGAGTTTGACAACTATATGAAGCTGTAATAGACCACCTGCCGTATGCAACATCTCTCTTATCATGATTTCCACTTCTCAGCCCTCTGTCAAACTTCAAACCTACCTCATATCTTTTCACATCAACAATATGCCTCCTTCATCTCCTGATGATCCTGAAGCAATCCCTCTCTCCATCTGTATCAAATAGATTAAGTTAGATACCTTATTGCTTTGTACATTTTCATCTAACATTTCCAAACAATATTTTTCATCTGCTATCTCCTTTTTGGCTTGGTTGACAAAAAGGGAGAGAATAGTGTTCGCTATTGCTTATGGTTATTGCTTTACTGTCTTGTTGAACTATTAATCGATTGTATTGTATTGTGAGAAGCCTTGTTGAGCAATATAAGTTTTGTCAATCAGCAAAAAGAGGGAGAATGTTGCACACCCTCCTGTTATTTTGGGTGATTAATAAATATTTACTAAGTTCGTATCTTTAGTGATCAATTAATCAGTTATTTGTACTGTTATCCAGATTAATCAGTTATTTTATTGTTATCTCTATTAATTGGTTAATCTTGGTATCACATGTTTAAAATAATCAATTATATTGTAGCCTCTCACAGAATCGATAAACCCTAAATTCTTGTCTTAACAATCTCATTATTATGTCTCTTAGCTATATTCTCAACATGTTTTGACAGTTAAAATTATCTTGATATGATCACATTTAAAATATTCATTTACATAGTCTGCATATGTTTGTCTTGCTGATCGCAATAAGACACGCATTGAATGCATATTTAAAATCCTGGAAAAGTACTTTTTACGTGTCACACGTCTGGACAATGGTTACTTTCTTTACTATTTATCTTGACATTTGAACCAGATGTGTATTAGGTAGAACCAATGATTGTTCTAGATAGAAAATATATTTTGCAAGACAAGAAACTGTCACATTTAACACAACAAGACATGTTGTAAGAGATTTACACAAAATAAGGACAGAGGACCAAAAGCAACGCAAAAGCTTACCACTCTCGTAGCATACAAAGCTCAACGTCACTATTCTCTTTGTTGTATCTAACGTATACTCTTAAGAGGGTGAACGTTTGAAAAATGGACCTCGTCTATAAATCTCTGAGAACCCGAACAAAAGAATCTCTCGCATCATTCAAACAAGCTGTCTCTGTGTGCAAGTGAGGTTTCAAACTCCAGCAAGCTTTTACTCTCGTCCTCCTTGGCTCTTTGCTACTAAGCTCATTGAAGAGGAACTCACCTGGAGAAAGAAAGAACACTTGCTCAACTTTTAGTAACCTTGATTTTTAAATCCAAATAAAATAAAAAATTTTAATTTAATAAATGAGTTAAATACATTTAATTAGAATAAAGAGAAAATAAATGGAATAAAAAGAAATTAAAGCAATACCCATTAAGCTAAATTAGAAATGGGTTGTATTAATGGTCCTAACATGGAGTGTTGGGCCCAATTGAGAGGAGCCCATCATGAGATGAGAGTTAAATTAGTGAAATTCGCATTAAAAATAAATGTTAAATAGTAAAGGGTTAAGATAAATACTAATAACCTATATTTATCCAAATAAGGAGCCCTTATCCCATCCTAACCCTTTGGCCATGAATTTAACCATCTTCCCAACCCCATTTGGTAGATAAATGAAGGAAAATATGAGATAATTAGGGATTTTCGGAGTTGGAAGAGAAGAGGAGAGTTTTTATGACTTTAGGACTCTATTAGCCATCAAAACACCCCAATCTCGGCCCTATCAACCTCATTACATGCTGAGACTTTGGGAGATGAAGGGAGAGGCTGAAGGACGAAGGAGCAAGGTGGGAATGCTTGGAGCAAAGGGATTCACCTCGTTCTCGTCCAAAACCTAGCCTTTCTTTACTGCAATGAAAGGTAGGCAATCTCTCAAGCTTAATCGTCTAAAATTACCCTAGGTAGTCTTCATGATCCCCTTGAAAGCGCTCTGATTTTGCTCCATTTCGTTCATCCCTGAGAGTGAATTTAATGTTTCAATCTCTGTCATGTTCATGCTCTCGAAACCACTTGTTTGCTTTAAAACCCTGCATGTACTCGATCCCATGCCCCGAATTTATTTCATAAATACTACATGGTACTACCTTTCAAACACCCCTATTTTTCCTAATTTTTATCTTGTATCTGTGGCGAATTAATTCATTGTTCCTTGACTGTGCATGTTTAGGTAACGAAAAGTAACCTAGTCAAAGCATGCCCTATGCTGATTGTTTTCTAATTAATCGTTACCAGTGATAAATCACCTTGTCCTCTTTCGATTAAAACTAGTTTCAAGATTTTTAGATCACTGTGTGATTTTATATAGATTTTTTGAAGTACCCTGTAGCATGATTGGGAGGGAAGGATCGAACTCCAAAAAGGGAAAAACCCATTTTCTGGGTTGGGCCGCAACTCTTGATGTTGCGACGGCCCGATCCGACCTCGCGACCTCAGAGGGTCGTGGTCGAACGGACCGTCGCGATATGAACGCGACGGCCTGCGCCGTTGCGTTCTCACCCCCCGAACCAGGCCAGGCCGGCCGGTTTGATTGTCGCACAGACCGCACCGTCGCGACTTGAATCGCGACGGGCCCCCCGTCGCGTTCTCAGAAATACAGCCGACCCAAAATTTACTTATATACCCCTACTCTAATTGCTATTTAGTCATTGTTTAGCCTCAATTAAACACTGTTATGAATAATTCGATCTGAATAATTATTAATGGGTAATAATTATATAACCTAATTCATTTAAACTATGTGCACAATCCATTATGCTCTCTTGATTTCTTACACTTGCACACACTTAACAATCATGTTTGCCAATAAGCCATATTAAATTACTCAATAATGTATCTGGTAATTTAGTGAAATAAATTACTAAATTCCCTATTTAATAATTACACTTGTCTTCGTTTTACTCGCGCGTTTATACACTGTTACCGCTTCCCTCGACCTTCGAGCACTCGAGGCACGACGGACCCTAGTTTCTACACACACTCTCTTGGCATGGACCACCTCTCCACCGGGAAGACTCCTGACTGGATCAGAGATCCTTGTCAAGGCCTCCGTAAGTCTTCTTGGCTTTGGCACACGTCCTTAGCCGACGAGCTGGTTGTACCCTAAACCCGTTACACCCCTAGGGATCAACATGATCCAAACAGCCTTAGTGTGTTCTCTCTTATCTTGTGATCATGTCGGACCATTTGGCCCGTGTCCACGGAACGGCTAGTGGGTGGTGGTTGTACTTCTACCAGACTGTCGGTACCCGACCTGGTGCTGTGCAACTGTTACTATCGTGGTTTAACGACGTTTTACGATTATACCCTTATCTCATCTACTATCTCGTTACTCTCATCTGTTCACGTTCACTCTATACTCTCATCTATTTTGTCTATTACTCTCATCTCTTCTTGGTACTCTATTTGGGCATACAATTGATTGTCTAAAATAACAAACAGTGCTATATGCCAGTGCAATAGGCCTAGTCTGGTGCTGGGGAGAGCGCCCAAGAGTGCCATTTCCTTGCAAGGGTTACATGATCAGGATGTGTACGGCATGCATCCAGCGCCATTTAATACCATAACAATTAATCGTGACAATCAAAGTGCTATCTATTCAAGTGCTATACAAGTGTTATTATCGTTACATGGCCATTCTATTATCGTTCTCGTTGTGCTATTATCACTATACCAGTGCTATTGCTCTCTTGTTATCGTTACTTGCTCTACATGACTATACTCTTTAGTTACTCTGCCAGTTAAGACATTAAATTTTAAAGCATGCTTGTTATCATGAGATATTAAGTCCTACTGGGCGTATTCGCTCATCCTGCACATTTGTTTCATGTGTCAGGTGAGTCGGATGGATATGACCACACGAGGATGGGACTGATGAGGATGTTGCTCAGGAGTGACCCGACCACTATTATGGCGTCATAGAGAGTTAGAATAGTAGTCATTTAGTTGTTATGTATTAGTTTGAATTTGAATGAAGTACTATGGGCCCTTGTTTTGGCTCTGATAGATTGATGTAATAGATATTGGATGGATTATTAATGAAGTTGGAGTTATTTGATATTATTTCAATTGTGCAATGATTTGTCATCTATTTCTCATTCTGTACTATTTACTAACTGTAATATCGCTCCGATATTCCGCGTCGGGCTTTACAATTTGTGGTATCAGAGCCTAGGTTATCTTAAGTATAGGATGATCTAGTTTGACCTGCCTTGACTTAGAGTCTAATAAATTCGTACCTATGTGAGATGGGTAAAACCAAGGGTAATAAGATAAAATAAACTCACACACGCATAAACTTAGTGCAACCTCAATGACTTACATTTAATTCTCTTTTGAAGGAACTTAAACACTAGCAATGGCAGTGGAGCGTGCTCAACCTCCGTGACATGCACATACCATCCAGCAGCTTACCCAGGCATTACTCCAGGCTGCTAGAGCTAATAACACAATAACCGAGGAGCTGGAGAGTTATATCGCATTTTCGCAATCTGAATCCGCCTCGATACAGTGGGACCACTGATCCTGACGAGGCAGAGAATTGGCTGAAAGAGATTGAACAAGTTTTCCGCGTTATGCATTGCGTGGATGGTGACAAGTTACTGTTAGCAACTTTCCAGCTCGAGAGGGACGCCCGCGCGCGTGGTAGGAGTCCGTTGAGGCAACAAGGGCAGATGCATAGTTCACCTGGGATGAGTTTAAGGAGCACTTCAACTCCAAATATTTCTCAGAAAGAGTCCAAGAGAGGAAGGCATCTGAATTTGCTGCATTAAGATAGAGGAACCTGACTGTCGCTAAGTATGAGGCTCATTTTCCCGATGGCGTGCTATGCCAATCATCTGGTAAGCATGGAGAAAATGAAGGCGAAGAGGTTTTTTAATGGCAGGCCTGCATACATTACCCAACTGGCACCTATGGATATTCAGACCTATCCAGAGATGGCTAAAAAGGCACAGCTACTGGAGGATGCGACCAATCTCACTGATCGCATCAAGGGCAGAATGGTAAAGAAGGAACAGACTTCAGGAGCACCAAGCAAACCCACCAACGGTAAGAAAAGGCCGTTAAGTATCACTGACGGGCCAAGCTAGAAGCGGAAGCCCAAAGTCCCTACCTCTATTGCCCCGAACAATAAACCAAGATGTAAGCATTGTGACAAGCTAGGTCACACAACAGAAGAATGCTGGAGAAAGGTGGGCGCATGCCTACGTTGCAGGAGCCAAGACCACCGTATTCCTGAGTGCCCCTTGCTTAAGGAGAATGAGAAGCATCCTGCGGGACAGAAGAAGCCAGACAGATTGTAGGCCTTATAGGAAATGGAGACCACCGAAGAAGGTGGAGTTATGGAAGGTACACTACCTGTCTTTTCCCAGTCAACATTTGTTTTGTTGATACTGGCGCACACATTCGTTCATATCACAAGCATTTGCTGATGCATTAACTGAAAACCTGCATTTATGGAATTTGAATTACCTGTCACAACACCACTGGGAGAAAAGGCTCAATTAAACAAATACTTTCCATTAGTTGATGTAAGGATTGGTGAACTCAATCTAAGAGCTGACTTGATCTGTATGCCAATGGAGGGCTACGATGTTATTCGGGAGCCGATTGGCTATCCACGTATGGGGCTATCATGGATTGTAGAAGAGGGAAAATTTTCCTTTAGTGAATTCCCTAAGTTGACCTTCACGGGACGTAGACACAAGAGGCACTTGTCTCTCGTCTCTACTATTAAGCACAGAACATGATAAGAAGGGTTGTGTGGCATTTCTTGCCACAATTGTGGTTGAAAAGAAAGCAACTAAAATATTAGACTTACATATAGTGCAAGAATACCCCGATGTGTTTCCCGATGAGCTTCCAGGCATTCCACCTGAAAGAGATGTAATTTCTCGATTGATCTCATACATGGAGCGGCACTGGTATCACACCAACCCTACAAGATGTGCCCCGCGGAATTAAAGAGTTGAAGGAACAATTGGTGGAGTTTCTGGAAAAGGGTTTAATCCGACCAAGTACTTCTCCTTGGGGAGCACCAGTACTGTTCGTCAAGAAAGGACGGATCCATGAGATTATGCATCGACTACAGGCAGTTTGAATAATCTCACTATAAAACAAGTACCCTCTGCCTCGTGTTGATGAGTTATTTGATCAGATATCAGGAGCCAAGTACTTCTCTAAGATTGACCTTAGATTGGGATATCATCAGATGAGGATTAAAGATGCAGATATTTATAAGACAGCTTTCAGGAGCAAGTACGGTCATTATGAATTTCTAGTCATGCCTTTGGACTAACCATGCTCCTACAGCTTTTATACAATGGATGAACAACATTTATCGGCCCTACCTCGACAAATTCGTCGTGGTATTTATTGATGATATTCTCATATACTCCCAGACCAAAGAAGAGCATGAAGAGCATTTGAGGATCGCTCTACAGATCTTGCGGGACAACAACTCTATGCCAATTGAGCAAGTGTGAATTCTGGCTCGAGGAGGTGTCATTCCTAGGCCACGTTATATCCAAGGATGGTATCGCTGTCGATCCTTCCAAGGTAGAAGCCGTACTCAACTGGGAGAGACCGACCAATGTTACTGAGATCAGAAGTTTTCTTGGACTGGCTGGATACTACAGACGGTTCATAAAAGACTTCTCCAAGATAGTTGTACCTCTTACTCGCCTTACGCGAAAAGATAACTGATAATTGCATAATTGTTATGAATAATCGTGCCATTTGATTGAAAAATAATTGATAATTTCATAAGTTCTGTGATCATTTCATTACTAGTGCGGAAATTGATCAAATCTCTGTTGTGTTGTGATTGCAGGATTAATGGGCCAAGAAATGAAGTGTCAAATGGGCCAATAAATTTGATTGGATCAAGAGAGAATAATGAGAGATTCTATATTTTTTAATATTCCCTCTCTCTCTTTCTTTTCAAAAACACTTTCTCATTTTAAAAAATCTCATTCCTATTTTTCAAAAATCTCTTTCCTTTATTCTCTCCCCTTCCTCTCTTTCTCTCCTTTTATAAGCTTCCCCCCCCCTCTCTCTCTCGGGTTATTCCCTATTCTTTCCCTCTTCTCTCCCCCCTCTCTCTTCCTCGATCTCCCTTCCTCCCTTCTTCTTCCTCTTCTTCTTCTCTTCTTCTTCTCTTCTTCCTCTCCTCTTTCTTCCTCTCCCCCTCGGTTCTCTCTCTTGCAGAAGACGCAAAGCAGCAGCAGCAGCACCCGCCGCCAGCCCGTCTGCGCATTGCCCGCGTTCGAGCCCCCCTCCGCGCGCACCAGAACCACGCCCCGCCAGCGCCGCCACGCGCCCGCGGCGCCTGCCTGCCCGCACCCGCGCGCCTGCCGCGTGCCGCCCCCGCGCACGAGCCCAAGCGTGCCTGCCCGCGCGCGCAGCCCCAGCCGCCCTCGCGCCTCCGCCCGCCCACGCTCGCTGCTGCCTGCCACGCGCCCCAGGCGCCCGAACCGCCCTCCCCCTCACGTTGCATGCATGCAACGTGAGGGCGCCGCGCACCCTCTCTCTCCTATCTCGTGCTCTCTCTCCTCTCTCTCTCAGCCTCTCTCGTTTCTCTCTCTCTCTCTCTCTCTCTCTTTCTCTCTCTCTCGTCTCTCACTCTCCTCTCGCGCCTCTCTCTCCTCTCTCCTCTATCCCCTCTCTCCTCTATTCGCTCTCGTCTCCTCTCTCTCTCTCTCTCTCTCTCGTAGGCTCTCTCTCTTCTCTCTTTTCTCTCTTTTCTGTTTTTCTCTCTCTCATCTCTCTTCTCTCTCTTTATGCTATTTCTCTCTCCTCTCACCCCTCCAGTTAGTTTAGTTTATTTCTACATTGTGTTAACAGTTATATTTATTTAAATAATGTTAGTTGTGGTTTGTTAATTATTCCTCCCACACTCTCTATTCTGTCCACTCTCTATCATGTTTCTTTACAGTTTGTTAATTTGGATTAGGTAAGTGTGGTTAAATGATTACTTTCTCTGCATCTCTCTCTACTCTACTGTTTATCTCTGTCTCAACCACCCTCTTTAGTTTAGGTTTATTTTGTGCAACTTAGTTTATTCTCACCACACATATTTTCTTAACTAAAAACTCAAGGTTTTCAACTCTAAAATCTAGTTCTCCGTGGATTCGACTCGGCTCTCACCACTAACTATTGTCAAATAATTAGTGTATGCCGATACTTTTGAGATTGTTAGTCACGTGTTAAACGACGCATTCATGTGCTATCAATTTTTGGCGCCGTTGTCGGGGAATTAGATTTTTAGTTTTGATAATTTTGGTGTTTTTTTGTATATATTAGCTAACATTTTCTTTCTTTTTGTTGATATCAAATAAAAAGTGAAAAAAAATCCAAAAATTGCAGGAAAATCAGAAAAAAAGGGGTAAGTGAGGTGAGTTTCCTTCTCTCACTCTTTCCATTTGTTTTCATTTCCAAAAGAACGAGGGATTGCGTTGGAGGTAAGTACCATTAAAACCCTCTTGATTTAGTTCCCTTTCTAGTTGCCATGTTTAGACAATTAATAAAAAAATCAAAAAAAAAATCAATCATTTGAATCCAATAAAAGATGTCATGTCAAGAGTAGAAACCTTCCATCTTTAGGACATGCATCATTTAGATTTCCATCTTTAGGTAATTTTTTTTTTGAAAAGTTTCCTTTCTTGTCGAAGATTGCGGGAGGCAAGGTGAGAATCTCAACTTTCTTCAAATCATGATCATGCATTGCCATGCTTGCATAGAACCCCTTGCTTGATTTTGTGGTGTGCACATCATTTCTAAAATATTTTAAGGGCAATTTCCTTAACAAGATAAGGTGGGGATTTGATCACCCTTCCTTAGCCCACAAACCACAACTTCCTGCATCTTTTGCATTCCCAAGCCCAATAAAGAAAGTAGAAACTTGACCTAGGGTTCGCTTTGAGACTTAGGCCCACTTGGGCCCACTATCAAGTTTGGAGACTGGTGTCTAAGGCTAGAGGTTTATTGGCAAACACCTAAGTGGACAAGTGGTTACTTAATTAGGTCCCTGTGAGAGCAGGGGGAACCTCCCACTTTCCCACCTCTTACCTGGCCAGTTAACGAGCTTGAGAGTGGATTTGAGTTAGGCCTCAGTTGATTAGTGAGAAAACAATGTTTATGTCCTAGGGAACCATAGGTGTCATAGGATTAATTATTTGCTAACTTATTTGAAAATATAAAAAAATCAGATATTTCAAAACAACAAAAAAAAATTAAAAAAAAAACAAAAAAAGAGATTTATGTGGGTTGACAATCATGGTTATGAAATTGGCACTTCAATTGGACAAATTGGATCAGCCCACTATGGTATGCACTCTCAACCTCACCCACTTTATCCATCAACCTCTACTTACCAGTCAATGGCTCCAAATGGACTCAAGCCCATCTGATTCATGGTCACCCATTAAAGATCACATGTATGATCAGGTGGAGGAAATATGTTGACCCACTTTATATCTCATCACCTCCCTCAACCCAAGAACAACCCAAACCTTTCAAGTGTTATCCACACCCACTCCTTACTCAAAAGTTGACCAAGGTGTCTCCCCTGAAAAATTAAGTTTACTCTATCAAGATCCTCAAGGGGAAATTCAAGGACCCTTTCTAGGTGCCAAAATCATATCATGGTTCGATCAATTTTTTTGGCATTGATCTACCTGTGTGCTTAACAAATGCTCCTGAAGGCACACCCTTCCAACCACTTGGAAAAGTAATGCCATATTTAACACTTAGAGATCAACCTATTCTGGCCCAGCCCCAAAGTCCCTATCCACAACTTTCAACATTGGGCCAATGTCAAATTGATATTCATGACAAAAGCCATCATGAGGACATGTATATCCACAGTCCACTTATACTTCTCCCCCACAATCAGGCCTATTTGATGATCAATTTGGGCAATTTATTCAAAAATTCCATGATACCAACAAGTCTTTGAGCAAACTTCACCCAACAACAACAACAATTAGAGCAATCCTTTGTAAAAACTGACCTCCTGATTACTCAACTGATGGAAATCAGAAGGAGGCAAGATAGTCAGTCACCATGCCAACCCATTGACAATCATGCACATCATTATCTTGATTGCGACCAACAATTTGACTCTCAAATTCCATCCACAACTTCTCAATCCAACATGATTGTGGACACGCCCACTTGAAAAATGAGAGATAATATTAATGAGTCAAATCAGGAGGAGATGGGTGCCACTAAAAATCAATCCAAAGTCTTGGCCCAACTAGAAACTGATCATCAAGAAGACTCCATCCATAATGTCATACTTGAGGAAAGCTCTTTGAGTTAGGTGAACTCAAGTTGGGGGAAGACGAAAAAGAATGTCATCTAGATGTTAGGTCCAAGTTTGATGTGACATTGTTTCAAGTGGATGACAAAAGTGGTGAGTGTGGAAAGAACTGGGTGTAATCATCAATCATTCTTCTTGGGTAAGAGATGATTAGCAATTCTGCCTAAAGTCCACATTGACTGGGTCTCTCTTGATGTTGAGAAAGACATAGATTCCTACCTCTCCCTGAACTTGACAAATCCAATATGTTCATGGACATGCTACCACTAGCTGATTGGTCAACTGCACTTGAACCTTTTAAGCATCCTTGTGTTGAAAGTCATATCCATTTCATTCCTGATCATGCTACTAATTTTGACTCAAGTCAGCCTGTGGAGTTCAAACAATCCTCTGAGCATTCAACTCAATCTGACCTGAATATCATGAAAGAGGATCTAAAATGGAAGTTGTGGGTGAAAATGGTGAAAATAATAAAGTTCAAATTGAAGTGCTCAACACATATAAAGATCTTAAGTGTACAAATGAATATTCTTAATGAAGATATGATCTTGAGTGCCTCAATTTCTTTATCCTTTACTGATCTACTAAGTACATTTGGAACACTTGACCCACCATGGCTGGTGATGCCTTACAAAGAAAAAATTTGGCGTCAATTGATTGGGGGTGTTACGTGACCCGTTACCCCCATATGTCTGGCTGAAGACATTAAACTTAGCGCTTGTTGGGAGGCAACCCATATTTTTAGAAAATGATTTCTATTGATTTTGTTTTTATTTTGTGTCTTAGGTGTTTGCTGGCCACTATCCTTTGATAAAGCTAGTATGCAACCACACCCGCATGTGATCATCAAGTTGCATCTCTCCTTTCTTAACTTACATTGGCTTTATTCTATTGTCATTACTTTTATGCCATTGAGGACAATGTCATTTAAGTTGGGGGAGAGATAATTGTATTTCAAATTTTTGTCCCTAACATTGTGTTTCATGTTTCATATTTCATGCAAGATTTTTTTTTTTAGCTTGACTCATAGTATGTACTTGTGAAGGTGGTGAGTTGAAGGGGTGAGTTAACTAGTTATTTTTAGCATCTTCCTCAAAATACATTTGAAATTTCATCAACACAGTAAAATATTATTTTGAGCTATTCAAATGGATGATGAGAGTTTTACCGAACATTCAGGTTGATTGATTGATATTCTACATTCCTATTGATGACCAATCGTGGGGAAAAAACTACCTGCCTACAAATAAATGTGAAAATGTGTGGAGTAGTGAAAAAAAAAACATGGAAAATGCCCTGATATTAGTAACCGGGCCTGTGGCTCCTAAGGTAAGAGTTGGCTCGCGTCAAATGGTGAAGGGAAGTGCAACACTATGTAAATGAAAAGAAAAAAAAAAGAGCATGAAAAAAAGAATTAGGCGAGTGAAAGCTACCTGTAATTCGAGGATCGATTTAAGGAGTGTAGAGTTGATACCATCCTTGAGTGATAAGTAAAAAGCCCATGCATCCTCTTATTAATGCTCAAACATTATACAAAAAGTCATAAATTTTGTGTGTATCTTGAGGAACTGTCTAATGACATGAACTGACATATTTGCCTTTGACACTCTCGATTGGAACTTGAAATACTTATGACCAAGCATTCTCATTCTTACTTTCTTGTCATGAAGTATGATGTTGTTAAACTCTTGTTTGTCCCAATTATTTACTTATGTGCATTGCTAAGGGACTAGCAATGAGTAAGTTGGGGGTGTGATAATTGCATAATTGTTATGAATAATCGTGCCATTTGATTGACAAATAATTGATAATTTCATAATTTGTTATCATTTCATTACAAGTGCGGAAATTGATCAAATCTCTGTTGTGTTGTGATTGCAGGATTATGGGCCAAGAATGAAGTGTCAAATGGGCCAATAAATTTAATTGGATCAAGAGAATAATGAGAGATTCTATATTTTTAATATTCCCTCTCTCTCTCTTTCCTTTCAAAAACACTTTCTCATTTTAAAAATCTCCTCTCCTATTTTTCAAAAATCTTTTCCTTTATTCTCTCCCCCCCTTCCTCTCTTTCTCTACCATTTTATAAGCTTCCCCCCTCTCTCTCTCTCGGGTTATTCCCTATTCTTTCCTCTTCTCTCCCCCCCCTCTCCTTCTCCGATCTCCCTCTTCTTCTTCTTCCTCTCTCTTCTTCTTCTTCTCTCTCCCCCTTCCTTCTCTTTCTTCCTCTCCCTCAGTTTCTCTCTCTGCAGAAGACGCAAGCAGCAGCAGCAGCACCCGGCCGCCAGCCCGTCTGCGCGTTGCCCGCGTTCGAGCCCCCCTCCACGCGCACCAGCACCATGCCCCGCCAGCGGCCGCCACGCGCCTGCGCGCTTGCCTGCCCGCACCCGCGCGCCTGCCGCGTGGCCGCCCCCGCGCACGCCCGAGCGGTGCCTGCCCGCGCGCGCAGCCCCAGCCGCCCTCGTGCCTCCGCCCGCCGCGCGCTCGCCGCTGCCTGCCACGCGCCCTAGGCGCCCGAACCGCCTCCCCCTCAGTTGCATGCATGCAACGTGAGGGCGCCGCTGCCTCTCTCTCCTATCTCATGCTCTCTCTCCTCTCTCTCTCGCTCTCTCTGTTTCTCTCTCTCTCTCTCTCTCTCGGCTCTTACTCTCCTCTCGTGCCTCTCTCTCCTCTCTCCTCTATCCCCTCTCTCTCCTCTATTCGCTCTCGCTCTCTCTCACGAGTCTCTCTCTTTCTCTCTTTCCTCTCTTTTCTGTTTTCTCTCATCTCTCTCTCTCTCTTATGCTATTTCTCTCTCCTCTCACCCCTCCAGTTAGTTTAGTTTATTTCTACATTGTGTTAAACAATTATATTATTTAAATAATGTTAGTTGTGATTTGTTAATTATTCCTCCCACTCTCCTATTCTGTCCATCTCTCTATCATGTTTCTTTACAGTTTGTTTATTTGGATTAGGTAAGTGTGGTTTAAATGATTACTTTCTCTTGCATCTCTCTCTACTCTACTGTTTATCTCTGTCTCAACCACCCTCTTTAGTTTAGGTTTATTTTGTGCAACTTAGTTTATTCTCACCACATTATTTTCACTAAAAACTCAAGGTTTCAACTCTAAAATCTAGTTCTCCGTGGATTCGACTCGGCTCTCACCACTTAACTATTGTCAAAATAATTAGTGTAGGCCATACTTTTGAGATTGTTAGTCACGTGTTAAACGACGCATTCATGTGATCAATAACCCTTATGTCTGAGCAAAGAGTGTGAGAAGAACTTTCAGACACACAAGCAATGTTTGACCTCTGCACCTGTCCTTGCATTACTAGTCGAGGGCGAAGGATTTTCAGTCTAACTGATGCAACTGAAATTGGTCTAGGCTACGTATTGATGCAGAACGAGAAGGTGATAGCTTATTCTTCAAGGCAGTTGAAGCCACATGAAGTCAACTATTCTGTCCATGACTTTAACTAGCCGCAGTGGTGTTCGCACTCAAGATATGGAGGCATTACCTGTATGGTGAGCAATTATTTGTCTACTCCGACCACAAGAGTTAAAGTATCTGTTCTCGCAGAAGGAGCTTAATATGAGACCAAGGAGATGGCTGGGTACCTGAGGATTTTGATTTCAACATTCATATCACCCAGGCAAAGGTAATGCAGTAGTTGATGCACTTAGTAGGAAGCTATTAGCTTCATTATCATGTTTAGTCATGGGCAAGATGCAATTGTTAGAGCAGTTGCCAGTCTGGATCTGAACATTGAGCAAAGAATGATAGATGTTAGTGGCTAATCTTAGAGCTCAACCCGACATCTTTTCCAAGATTAGGCAACAACAGGATAATGACCCATTCTTGATCCGAGTCAGAGAAACCATAGCAGATAAGCCTGATTTCTCTATCACTGAAGACGAGAGATTATTATTTCAAGCCAGGACATGTGTGCCTAATAATGAAGAGCTAAAGAGAAAATGATGGATGAAGCCCACAAGACAAAGTATACAATTCACCCAGGCGCAACCAAGATGTACCAAGACATGAAAGGTCATTTTGGTGGCCCAACATGAAATGTGAGGTGGCTGAGCAAGCGGCGCACTGCCTCACATGTCAACAGGTAAAAGCTAAACACCGTCGTTCTGCGGGGTGTACTTAGACCCTGGACATACCTGAATGGAAGTGGAAAAGTATTGGCATGTATTTCATCATGGGTTTACCCCGAACTCGTGGTGGACTTGATGCTATATGGGTATTGTAGACCGTTTGACTAAGTCCGC
>JACBKR010005207.1:0-19653 GCA_014218235.1 Colocasia esculenta
TATGACAACACCTCGAGTAGGCGATATCTTCAAGAAGACATGATCGCCAACCTCGAACTCTAAATCCTTCCTCTTGTTGTCGGCATAACTCTTCTGCCTATCCTGCGCCGCAACAAGCCTTTTCCTGATAAGCTGGATCTTATCCGAAGTTTCCTGAACTAACTCCGATCCGATCAACGCCTATCACCAGTCTCCTCCCAACATAAAGGAGATCTGCAGGGCCTACCATACAACGCCTCGAATGGAGCCATACCAATACTAGCATGAAAGCTGTTGTTGTATGCGAACTCCACAAGTGGTAAATGACGCTCCCATCATCCTTCCAATCCAGAACACACGCTCTCAACATATCCTCGAGCGTCTGGATAGTCCTCTCGGACTGTCCATCGGTCTGGGGGAAACGCCGAACTGAGCTTAAGCTCCGAACCTAATGCATCCTGAAGACCCTTCCACAATCTCGAAGTAAATCTCGGATCTCGATCCGAAATGATCGACTTCGGCACACCATGCAATCTAATGACACTACTAACATACAATCTAGCTAAACTCTCTACTGACTGCTTCTTCTTCATAGGCAAGAAATGAGCAGTCTTCGAGAATCTATCTACACTACCCAAATCGAGTCATTGCCCCTTCTAGATCGAGGCAAACCCGATACGAAATCCATAGTGACAGCTTCCCCTTCCACACTGGGATATCCATCCTCTTGCATAAGGCCGGATGGTCGCTGCCGCTCAGCTTTCACTTGCTGACATACTAGACATCTAGACACATAGTCTGCAACATCTTTCTTCATGCCGGACCACCAAATGACCTCTTTAGATCTTGGTACATCTTAGTGTTACCCGGATGAATAGAGAATCGCGATCTATGGCCTCCGTTAACACATGCTCACGGACATCCACTAAATCGGGACACAAACTCGATGCTGAAATCTAATCACACCGTCCTCATCACGAGCAATGCTCGCCTATACCCACTAACTCTAACAATCTAGGGTCGGCTTTCTGCTGCTCAATCACCTCATCCAAGACTGAGGATCTAAGGGATAGCTGAGCTACAAAAGCCTGACATAGCGATGGCTCTAACTCGGTCATAGAGCACGCTGCATCCTCCAACATCTTCCAATCCTGCTGGAGCAAAGACCTCTTTCTACTAAGAGCGTCCGCTACGACATCCGCCTTTCCAGGTTGATACTGAAGGTTGAAGTCATAGTCCTTCAAGAACTCAATCCATCTCCTCTGCCTCAGGTTTAATTCCTTTTGGGAGAAAAATACTTCAAGCTCTTGTGGTCGGTAAACCCCTCAAATCTGACACCATAAAGATAGTGCCTCCAGATCTTTAGTGCATGAACCACTGCCCCTGCGAGCTCCAAATCATGAGTCAGATAGTTCCTCTCATGCTCCTTCAACTGACGAGAAGCATAAGCCAATACCCTCTCTCGCTGCATGAGTACACAACCTAAACCAATCTGAGATGCATCCGTATAAATGGCAAAACCTTTTGGACCACTAGGCAATACCAATACCGGAGCAGAAGTAAGCTTAGCCTTCAATAGCTGAAAGCTACGCTCACATGCCTCAGACCATGCGAACTTCTCACCCTTTTTGGTAGCTTTGTCAAAGGGGCGGCGATGGATGAGAAACCCTCAATGAATCGCCGATAATAACCAGCTAACCCAAGGAAACTACGAATCTCCGAAGGGGTCCTGGGAACATCCCAATCCATAACTGCCTAGACCTTTGCTGGATCAACAGCTACACCAGCGCCGGAGATACATGCCCGAGAAAGTGAACCTCGCGCAACCAGAACTCGCACTTGCTGAACTTCGCATACAGCTTGTGCTCACGGAGAACCTCTAAACTAACCTCAAATGCTGACGGTGCGTGGCCTCATCCGGAGAGTAGACCAACACGTCATCAATAAACACTACGACAAAGCTTTCTAAATACGGACTAAACACCGCGTTTCAGATCCTAAAACGCTGCAGGGGCGTTGGTCAATCCGAAAGGAAGGACCAAGACTCATAATGTCCATAACGGGTTCTAAAAACCGTCTTGGACACATCCTCATCCTAATCCGCAGTTGATGATAACCAGATCGCAAGTCAATCTTAGAAAAGACTGATGCATCCTGCAACTGGTCAAACAGATCATCAATCTGAGGTAAGGGATACCTGTTCTTCACAGTCACTTGGTTTAGCTTTCTATAATCAATGCACAACCTAAGTGACTCGTCTTCTTCTTGACGAATAATACAGGTGCGCCCCAAGGGGAAACACTAGGGCGAATAAATCCCTTATCGAGCAATTCTTGCAATTGCTTCCTCAACTCGGCTAACTCTGCAGGGGCCATCCGATATGGGGCCTTCGAGATAGGAGAGGTGCCTGGAAGCAACTCTATGGTAAACTCTATCTCCCTATCCGGTGGCAATCTAGACAAGTCATCGGAAAGACATCTGGAAAATCCTGCACCACATCGATCTCTGCAAGAGTCAGTGACGAACCAGTATCGGGTACTAGCATAACGCTGGCAAGAAATGCGTCACAACCCTTGTTCACCATGCGCATCACCTTCATGGTAGAGATGACCAACTTTCCCGCTAAGTTCTTTGGCAGGGGTGAGAAACTCATCCTCACCAGGAATGCGGAATACGATCCTCTTCCGACGACAATCCACTAACGCATAGTTCTCCTCTAGCCAATCAAGACCAAGGATAGCATCAAGTCCTTCCTTTAGCAAGAAGAAACACCCATCTAGGAATCTATCCTCAATGCACACAGGTAACGATGGAATGCACTTCCTAGTCAATACCGTACCCGCAGGGGTGTGCACAGACAAAGGAACCTCTAACTCCTCAGACTCTCTATGCCTGACTCTAGGGCTAACTTCCTAGCAACCGCTCGGAAATGAACGAGTGAGTAGCACCCGTATCAAACAAACCGAGCATGCACACCGAAAATCAAAACCGTACCTTCGGTGACATGCTCCGCCTGCTCAGCATCCTCGCGAGCTAAAGCAACACTCGAGCTGGGGCTCGAGGCCTTCCTGGTCTTCCTGTAGCTGGCGCGGCTGCCGCTACTGCTGGTACTGGCGCTCCACGCTGAGCTCCTTGCTGATGTCTTGGGCACTCTTTGATCTTATGGTCGCTACTCCCGCACTTCAGGCATCTACCCGCTACCAACCAACACTCGGAACCACCATGGATCTTCCCGCAGTGGGGACACTCCTTCTCACACAGGGGAACGTACAGAAGGTACCTGAGAGTTGCTGACTGCCACTGGTTTCTGCGGTGTCTGGTACACCGTCTTCTTCTTATCCTGCCGCTGGAATGTCGCTGCCGGCCTCTTCTTCGAAGCCTTCTTCTCCTCCAGATATTGCTCCATTTGTCCCTCCTGCCTGCAGGCAGTGCTGAGGGCCTCGTCTAGCGTGCGGTGGTCAAACGCCACGAGTCTCGTCCTCAGTGATGGCTTGAGTCCCATCACGAACTTCTTGGTCTTCCTGCGCTCATCCTCTACGATATGCGGTGCATATTTAGAATGTTCAGGAAACCTTGCCTCGTATTCCAGGACGGTCATTGATCCTTGCGTCAGGGAAAGAAATTCTTGCTCCATCTTGTCCTGGATAGCTCTGGGACGAACTTGGCTCGGAAGAGCCTCACGAACGCGTCCCACGTCACGTCTACAGCCCGTCCTCGAAGCGTGTACGAAGTAGGGAGGACCACCATACATCCGCTCTCTCCTCCATACACCTTCATAAGCACCAACTAACAAATTCTAAATTAAACAGAACATACAAGCATACAAAATTAAAAGTCTACCTGCAGCATGTAGGTGGCTAATGTCACCTTATCCTCATCAGACACCTAATAGCTCGGAAGATTTTCTCTGTCTCCCTCATCCAGCTTTCTGCCATTAGCGGATCACTCTCCCCCTTAAGGATGGTGGGGTCATCCTCTTGAATCGCTCCATGATGGAAGGTCCACCATGGTCCTGGGCTGGTGCCTGAGCCTGCTACATTAACAATAACAATATACGATAAACACAATATCATGCAATTAAATAGCAACTACTTAGTCGTTTCATTATTCTACCTGGGCCTCCAACTGGGCCTGGAGTGCTGCCTGGGTGTGAGCCTGCGTCTGCATGGCTTGCACCAGACCTTGCATGAATACTCCGCAGTCCACAGGCGGTGGTGGGGGAAGTACAGGGCCTCGCGGTGCTGGGGCCTGTTGCTCCGCCCGCTCCTCACGCCTCTGCTCGTCGTCGCGAGCCGGCACACCTCCACATCGTCCACGGGAACCATGGCTGTAATAATTTCAGCCCCATTAGAGCTAGGTTACTAAGTTTTCTAACCATTTTCTTATCTATCTTTCACTTCTCATTAGTGTTTTCTACACATGTGGACATACTTAGCATGCAATGGGGATGATGACTTAGGTATATTCATGGGCAATCTCAACCGGTCTCTCTGATACCAATCTCTGTGACGGCCCTCATTATACCGGTACGGTTATACCAACCCACGTCGGTATAGGAGAGTCCTCACAGTGGGACATTTACCCAAACGATACTAACAGCTGAGATACACGCGAATATACAACAGAGTAGCGGAAGTAAAAGACAACTGTCTCCATTCATTCATCATCCACATTTAACATACATGAAGTTTGAAATTTACAATAAGAAACTAAAAGTTCACATAATTTAAATTGCTGAAATTTAAATACATAATGTCCACACTTATACATCCCTTTCATAATATTTCTAATACAATGTTCAAATTACATACTAGGAAATACACGAGTCACAAGAAACTCCAAAACTAGCTAATCTCCGCACTCGGAGTTCGTCTCTGCTGCCTCCTCCAAAGGTGCCACGTCACCAACTAAACCTGTATGCCGAAGCAAGGAGTGAGTCCAGAGACTCAGCAAGCAACACTACCCATACATACACGTATAAGTCTTAGTGGTTTCTACGTGCACATTTACAATTTGTAACATATGGCATGCTAGTCATTTAAAGTTTCAACCTATCATGAAAGTTTTACAACTTTATACATGGATCATGCTTTCAGATTTCTAAGGATAAAATTTTCCTATCACATGCTCTCTATTCCATTTACTCATGAATTTGTCTTTAAAGAACCAAGACATGAGAGCTACCAACATGAACATTTACATGCATGAAAGGAAAACAACGACTAGCATGGATCTTACATGTTTTTAAACGCATACATAAACGTTTTCACATGCTCTAATTGCTGATTTCACATGGTTTAATGGCTGTAAACCTATACATGAGAGCTACAATATTGCGTAAAACACAACACGTGATCAAACAATCATGGTATCTTATACCCTTTTCACCAATTATCCCTAACATGGATTCTAGACATCTTTGCACATAATAACATAAATTACCTGATTTCACATGATTTCAGATTTGCCTCACATGGGTTTCAACATCATACCCTCTCATTTAGAATTTCACATTTTCTTTACATGAGTTTCCTCTTTCACATAGTTGCACTTTACACATACACATTTCACATTCGTGCACTTACACATTTACACATGAACACATACACATTACACATTACACATTTTAGGTGCCGTGACACATAGTCCAAACCACCAAAGAAGGACATATACACATACACATTACACATAGACGCTCTAGGCATTCCAATGGCGACTCTTGGACTGCGCAGACCGGGAGAACAAGTCTCCACCCTAACCAGTGTACTTGTCCACCTCCAGGATTTCCCCCTAATGCCCTTAGGGTCACTTACACATTGACTTTATTAGGGGACTTTTCCCTGATACAGTTCCACTGCCCTCTACGGAAGCAGTGTCACATTGGCACAGTTACACTTTACACATTTATCGATTTACACATGGTTTTACACATAGCACTTTTCATCTCATTCACTTTCTCACTCACATGCACATCTCTGTTTTTCCTAACATGGCACTACAGATTTCAGGAGCTTAACACACAGTAATTTCACCATTCAAGTTGGTTTAAGCACTATCTAATCACATTACGATATCATACGTAGATTTCTATAATTCACATGGAAAATACATAACTTCTATATACTGGTCCAAATGACCTGAAATTTTAACCACATGCTATTTTCGGGTTCTAGATCATACACTCACGTTTTCAGATTTTTCGGAGCTAAATGGAATTTACAGTAAATAAAACACCTATTTAGCATGCTATTCACAACTTAAGTTAACATGGGGTTTAACATATCATGCGATTTTGCCACTTGCTGTTTTAACAGAGATTACTATCATATACATGATCTGAGAATACAGAACTATCCTAATCATACAATCACAAATCGATCACCACAAACCGTTCATGCATGTCTTCCTATTTACCGAACCGATTTATTTGCAACTCATGCAAGCAATGGACAATTATCAAAATTGAGAATACATATACTGATCTACAAATCTTCATGCTCTGACAAAACTAAGGCATTCAACTAATCCTAACATGAAACATGGATTGACAAGGTTATCACAATTTGCCTACAAGCTCATGAGATACACTTTTCTAACATCACCATCACACACCACACTCATCCACACACCACAATTGACAATATACATAGTGTACAGGGTCCATATATCCTCATCACGGAAACCTACCGAAAATAGTATATAGGAAGGCAGAACAGGTCACTGTTCTATCCAGAGGAACTTGGCGGCGGTCTCTGGCCGCTGACTCAGGGTCAGCGGCATGGTCGATGGACGCCAAGCATGATATCGGCGTCCATTGACCTTGCCGTCAATGCAGGTCTGTGCAGAACACAGACCCGAGCTCTCAAACTTGGGTGAATGGGAGGCCTAGGACTCGAGGAAAAATCCATAAAAATGATAGAAACGACCTAGACACATACGGGAACATCATGGATAGGTCACTTGCCTTTAGAAATTACACCAAGGTATCTAGGGCTTGGAGAAGCTCTCCTTGGGCAGTCCCAAGAAGTTGTGAAAACACCTTCCAAGCTTCTTCCTCCGGTTCCTGAGTAGCCTCCACAGCAAGTCGAGGTCGGGGAAGCCTTCCTCGATGATCCAACGAGCTCCTCGTTGCAGTAGAACCTCGAACAAGCTTCAGGTTGTTGGATTTTGGGCTCCAAGATGGGGGGTTTCCTCAGTTTTCTCTCTAGGGTTTCTTCTCTCTTTTTCTCCTCTTGCAAGGGTGAAGAGAGGAGTGGGAAGGGGCCATTTCGGGTCAGAAATAAGGGGAGTCTCTCTCCCACTCACCAGGTGACTTGACAGCCTTCAGAGCCGTTGGGGACCGTCCCCCAATGGTTGGCTTTCTTGTTTCAGAAGCTTGCAGCTCTACTGCGCATGCAGGCCAGAGAGATTGGTGTCCATATCGCTGGACGCCAGGATTAGTGTTGGCGTCCATGTCTGGACGCTGACACCACCTAAACAGCTAGGGGTTGACGCCAAGATGGCCTTCGGCCAGAAGTTTAAAATATGCAGAAAACCATGCATACCATGCAATATACATGCAATATGTATATGGTATTATGTCCATACTATCACCATGCAATACACATTATTTATATTTAATATAAACACATGCACACGCACTTGTACTAATTAATACGTACGTAAATATGTACATACATACAAAAGCACAAATATACACACATAAATACAAATAATGCGACGAAAATCGAGGGCCTTACAGATCTCTTCTAAGAAGATTCTAGAAAGTCTTAACAGCATTTATCAACCCATATCAAAGTTAAACATGTTTACATAATTTTTAATTGATTTTAAGTTCATGATCATGCTCTCTACTTGTTGATTATCCACTTCTTGCCTTGTTATCAAACATGTTATAAAAATGGGTCATATTGAATGATTTAAAATGTAATAACACACATCTTTCTATCTATGATTTCTCTCACATGTTCACACACTTGAACCATCCATTTATGCTTGACTAGGCATAAAGTATCTCATAATGTATATGGTTAATTTATTGCAATAATGTTCATTAATTGCTTTTTTTTAATGAACTTGTCTTCGTTTCTCACGTTGTTTGGAATACCGTTACCAATGCTCCACTATCTAGAATTCCTCTAGAACGTCGGACACTTGTTTCTATATACACACTTTCCTTGACTTGGACGAACTCTCCGTCGGATATTCCTTCTGCCGGACTAGTGAATCCTTGTTCAACACCTCCGTAAGTCTCCTCTGTCCATGGATTCCCACATGGTCGTTGAGCCGGTTGTACCCTAACCCTATGATACCCTTTAGGGATCAACATGATCCAAACGGCCTTAGTTTGCTCTCGTTCTTACCTTGATTTCACGCCGACCTCTGGACCTGTACATAACATGGCCAGCGGAAGGTAGTGTATTCCACCTGACTGCCAACACCAAGTGCGCGTGTTGTGCAACTGTTACTATCGTTCTTTACTCGACATTTCACGTGCAATGACCATAAGATCTCATCTATACTCTACTCTCTCGTCTATTCACGTTCACTCTACTATCTTGTCTCTCTCGTCTATTCATCTAGTACTCTCTTGGTACACTTTGAGCTATGTGGCTCCTACTGTTTTGTACTGTTCATGACAGTCTAGCGCTATAATAATGGGTCTTGTGACTCTACTGTATCCAATGCATACTGTGTAGGGCACGGAGAGTGTCCGAGGGGCTCCAATCTAGTCCTAGGGGCAGAGAGCCACACGAAAATACCTGCAGGGGCTATAGACGGTGTTCTGACTATGCTATATTGGCTAGACATCTGACTATTATCCTTTTAGTCTGAGAGGTTCAGACATACTGTGATATTACTGTGCTATCATAAACTGTTATACTATTAGTCTGAAGAGTTCAGACGTACTATGTGATTACTGTGCTATCGCTAACTGTTACTGAACGACTGCTTTCCTAGAAGTGACTATTGCCGTATTCTACTAGTGCACCATTGTGCAACCATACATGCTATCTCGTTACACGCTATCTGTTATACACTCTACTTGCTCTACTTGATACTTGCTATCTTGAGTTATTGCGTACTATCGTAACTTAATCGCATTCAAAGTGCTCTACTCTCTCGTTGTCTAATGACAATAAAAGTGCTATACTCTCTCGGCTATCTACGGATAACCAAAGTGCCATTGCTATTTCTATTGACACAAAGTTAATCAAAAGTGCTATACTATCTCTATTGATGAAAATCAATCAAAGTGCAATTTATCTTTACATGACCAACTACTATCTCTCCTTGCTATACCTGTCGCTTGCTATTGCTTGCCGTTGTCGCTACATGCTATTGCGTTGTTATCGTTTCTATCGTGACTTGACGTTAATCATCGTGCTATACTTGATTCATTGCTACTGTACTTTCCCGACTTTACATGACTCGCTCTATCATTAGTTACTCTGCCATTTATTGCATTAATTATTTAAAGCCTGCTTGAGCCTGAGATTTAAGTCCTACTGGGCGTTATCGCTCACCCTACATTTTGTCATGTGTGTTCAGGTAAGTCGAATGATGACGTCTCTTACTATGGGACAGGACCCGAGTGATGAGTGACCCGGAGTCGAATGACAAAGTTATCCTAGCACAATTGAGTCTGGTAACTTTTCCTTAGATTTCTTTCAATGTAATGATGTCTTGAGCCCTATGTATTGGCTCTGAATTAGTGGATGTAATAGTTGTGAATTATCAATAAAATAAAGAGTTATTGCAATTATTGTTCATTAGATGCTCTGATTTTGCGAAGTATGCGCAATATACGTTTCCATACTCGTTGTTCACGTTCTCCTCTGATTTATTCCACTGCTAAATTGGAGGGGCGTGAGAGTTGGTATCAGAGCCTAGGATGTGTTATAGGATATTTTAAGTCTAGGGATGTTCTAGGTGAACTGCCATACCGTGTCTAAGTCACCACCATCCCTATGTGAGAGATTGGGTAAAGCTTGGGGTTATGCTAGGAGCTTAACCAATGTATAAACCCTAAGTTTAAGAAGGAAATTAATAAGTATTATTGCTCGCAGGAACTAGAGGAATCGCTGGTGAGCATGCACCGATGCATGAATTACAACAGACCGTACACGGGTTAACTCAAGCCCTTAACAACATAATTCAGCAGGAGCAAGAAATGGGGCGAAGACATATATGGGAACTTTCAATGAATAAATCCCCTAGGTTTAATGGAACTCCGGATCCCGATGAAGCTGAAAATTGGGTGAAGGCAATGGAACGGATCTTTAGGGTTATGCAATGTTCAGAGCAGGAGAAAGTCCTTCTGGAACCTTCCAGTTGGACCGCGATGCTACTGGTGGGAACCTGCCAGTCCACAATTACCCAACATCAACATAGAGTGGGATAAATTTTTAGAACTCTTCAACACCAAATACTTTTCCGAGAGGATTCGTGAGAAGAAGTCAAATGAATTTGTCAATTTAAAACAATGAATGATGTCTGTAGCAGAATATGAAGTGCAATTTGAAAGACTAACACAGTACGCACCACATTGGTGAGTACGGGGAAGATGAAGGCGAAGAGATTCCTAGAAGGGTTGAGACCTATGTTCTGGGAAAAATTGGCTCCACTAGACATTGAAGTATAGTCAGTCATGGTATTGAGAGCTCAATTAGTAGAAGACACCATGGAACTTCTTGAAAAGATTCATAAGAAGAAGGTGTTGAAAAGGCAACGTGCTACTCATTCCAATGATAAAAAAGAAAGAAATACCATAGATAGCAAGAGAATGAAGGGGAAGTGAAGCAGAAGGAATCTGTAATTTGTAAGAAACCAGGGCATCAAATTGATAACTGTTCGAAAGAAATTGGGCAGATGCTTGCGATGTGGAAGTCAACAACATCGAGTCATCGATTATCCAACAAAGAAGAACCAAACTCCACGCCAAGGACGATTACAAGCCTCATAGATAGGAATCATGCCAATGAAGGCGGACAAGGTACCACACTAAACCCTTAGTTTGTTTTCATATTATTTTCACGATAGCAAAGCCCTAAGTGGGGGAGGTGATGGAATGAAATATCCATAGTAAATTGGTAGTCGTATCATATCATATGAATTTCGGGACAAAATTATTTTAAGTGGGGGAGGATGTAGGAACCCGAAAAAATTTATACTTAAAAAAAAATAATCCGAAATAATAATTTCTTTAGAATGAAATAATAGAAACATACGTATCACTATCATATGTGCAAGAATACATCAAAAAATTCATAAAAATGATAAATCAACCCAAACATTATTTCTACGTGTTCCATGAAGAAATTCATGCAACGTAAAATCCGATGGCCAAGTGTACGTTGCAATGTGACAATTATCCAAATTAAGAAACTAAGTCGGAAACCGTTAACACGGAAAGATAATGCGCCCATAAATTAAATGAACATGTCAGAGAGACTTCCACATCATGTGATGAATACCATTATTGGGTTTGGACCAATGGACCTTTCATAGCCCATGAATAATTCAATAAGAAAATGCAATAAAAATCATAACCTACTCTATTCCCTAATTAAAAAGGGAAAACCTATAAGATAAATTCAATAGATAATGGGCTTGATTAAATGGACCCATTAGAATTTAGTGGTCCAAAATAAGGATTAAAAAAAGGAATAATAATGGGAAAATACCCTAAATTCGCAACTTAAATATTAAATAAATAGAAAAGAGACATTTAATGCATTAAATAAGCAATTTGAGATGGAATTGGATTCCTAAACCTACCCCATATGGTTTAGCATGAATTTAGACCTCAACCTAACCCAAATAGAAGTTGGAAAGCAAGGAAGGAAAGAAGGAGTTAGGAAATCTCGTAATTAAAGAGAAATTTGAGTAGTAGTAGGAATAGGAACCCTTACTAACTTAAATACTCTCTTAACTCTCCATGGCCGGCCCTGAAACTTTGTTGGGGCTTGCTGGACGTGGAGAGAAGGCCAAGGAGGAGGAGAATTCGTGGGGAGAAGGCTCTCTCAAGCATCTTCCTTTGTTCTTCAAGTTCTAGCCCTAGAAGAGTAAAACAACTAAAGGTAGGCATTCTCACGAGCAAAACAATTAAATCCATCTGTAGATTGTTCCATACATCAGGAACAAAAGCCCTCTTGTTTCACTCTTTTTCATCGAGCCAATCTTTTGATCTCTATTTTTGAAATTCTGCAATATGATGAACCCGACCCTTCTTCTTTATTCTTGATCTCCATGTATACTCAACCTCGTGCTCTCAAATTTTAACTGAGTTACTGATGGATGTTAGGCATCTTTTACCCTAAAAGCCTAATTTTTATCCATCCTTTGTCACGAATTAAATCTTGCATGATTTCGACAATGTACTGTTGCATTTTAACCTTGACCTGTGTTACAAGTTCCATACCTCTTTGTGGAGTCATTTTTAGACCAAGTGTTCAACAGAGAACTTGTTATGTCATGAGTCTACTTTCATTTGGCACAATTTTCCCCAATTTGTGTTGATCGTACTAAGAGTATTAGCACGAACATTAACACTATGTCAAATTCACACAGTCAGTCACAATACATTTTATTACCCAGTCAAACGACCTTTGTTTCTCCATTATTTGCTAATGTACAAAGTATTGGAAGTAATCTAACTAACAAAGGTGGTTTCACTCGATTTGGATCACCCTAGCATTTGTTTTGATTTTTCAAACCCACAGCTGTCAAACTCAATCCAAGTCAGAGTTGGAAATAGGTAGAAAAAGCAACCCAAACGTCATTTTCAGGTAGCGACAGGTCGACACGTCGCTACCACAATGCGACAACAACATGGTCACGACCCATACCAAAAATTAGGCCGTTTCGTGGTCTTTTTCAGATGGCGACAAGTTCATGGTCGCGTTCACTTTCAGAAAGCGACAGGCAATGCGTCGCGTTCTGCCTATGTCCGCTTAACCGGACATAACTTTTTTATAGACCTCAATTGACAAGCCGTTTTCTTTGCTGGATTCCTCATTCAAAGGGCTTCAATTTCGTATATCATGTGTGAGATTTGAATGAAAAATCAATGAGTTATGACCTTAGGATATGAAGGGATGGGATTGCATTTGCCTTCTAAAAGGCATACATCTTGGTTTCCGTCGTTTTGTGTCGTTCCTTGCATGTGTGAGTTTGATCTCTTCTAAGAAGTTCTAGAAAGTCTTAACATGCATTTATCAACCCATATCAAAGTTAAAACATGTTTACATAATTTTTAATTGATTTTAAGTTCATGATCATGCTCTCTACTTGCCGATTATCCACTTCTTGCCTTGTTATCAAACTTGTTAAAAAAACATGTTATAAAATGGAGTCATATTGAATGATTTAAAATGTAATAACACGACATCTTTCTATCTATGATTTCTCTCACACGTTCACACACTTGAACCATCCAATTATGGCTTGACTTGGCACAAAATATCTCATAATGTATCTGGTTAATATATTGTAATAATGTACATTAAATTGCTCTATTTTAAATGAACTTATCTTTGTTTCTCGCATTGTTTGGGAATACCGTTACCGACGCTCCACTATTCTAGAATTCCTCAGAACGTCGGGCACTTGTTTCTATATACACACTTTCCTTGACTTGGACGAACTCTCCGTCGGATATTCCTTCTGTCGGACTAGTGAATCCTTGTTCAAGACCTCCGTAAGTCTCCTCTGTCCATGGATCCCACATGGTCGATGAGCCGGTTGTACCCTAACACCTATGATACCCTTTAGGGATCAACATGATCCAAACGGCCTTAGTTTTCTCGTTCTTACCTTGATTTCACACCGGACCTCTGGACCTATACATAACATGGCCAGCGAAAGGTAGTGTATTCCACCTGACTGCCAACACCAGGTGCGCGTGTTGTGCAACTGTTACTATCGTTCTTACTCGACATTTCACGTGCAATGACCATAAGATCTCATCTATACTCTACTCGCTCGTCTCTATCAGTCTCACTCACTCTACTATCTCGTCTCTCCCGTCTATTCATCTAGTACTCTCTTGGTACTCTTTGAGCTGTGTGGCTCTACTGTTTTGTACTGTTCATGACTGTCTAGCGCTATAATATGGGTCTTGTGACTCTACTGTATCCAATGCATACTGTGCAGGGCCCGGAGAGTGTCCGAGGGGCTCCAATCTAGTCCTGGGGGCAGAGAGCCACCGAAAATACCTGCAGGGGCTATAGACGGTGTTCTGCATTGCACCGTTTCTGACTATACTATATTGGCTAGACATCTGACTATATCCTTTTAGTCTGAGGAGTTCAGACGTACTATGATATTACTGTGCTATCACAAACTGTTATACTATTAGTCTGAAGAGTTCAGACGTACGGTGTGATTACTGTGCTATCGCTGACTGTTAGTGAACGGCTGTTGTCCTAGAAGTAACTATTGTCGTATTCTACTAGTGCACCGTTGTGCAACCATACAGCTATCTCGTTACACGCTATCTTGTTATACGCTCTACTTGATACTTGCTATCTTGAGTTATTACGTACTATCATAACTTAATTTCATTCAAAGTGCTCTACTCTCTCGTTGTCTAATGACAATAAAACTGCTATACTCTCTCGGCTATCTACGGATAACCAAAGTGCCATTACTATTTCTATTGACAAAAGTCAATCAAAAGTGCTATACTATCTCGATTGAATAAAATCAATCAAAGTGCAATTTACTCTTTACATGACCAACTACTATCTCTCCTTGCTATACCTGTCGCTTGCTATTGCTTGCCATTGTCGCTACATGCTGTTGCGTTGTTATCGTTTCTATCGTGACTTGACTTTAATCATCGTGCTATACTTGATTCATCTGCTATCTGAACCATGTTACTTGTGCTATTACTTTCTCGACTTTACATGACCGCTCTATCATTAATTACTCTGCCATTTAATGCATTAATTATTTAAAGCCTGCTTGAGCCTGAGATTTTAGTCCTACTGGGCGTTATCGCTCACCCTACGTTATTGTCATGTGTGTTTCAGGTAAGTCGAATGATGACATTACTCTTACTATTGGGACAGGACCCGAGTGATGAGCGACCCGGAGTCGAATGACAAAGTTATCCTAGCACAATTGAGTCTGGTAACTTTTCCTTAGATTTCTTTCCAATGTAATGATGTGTTGAGCCCTATGTATTGGCTCTGAATTAGTGGATGTAATAGTTAGATGAATTATCAATAAAATAAATAGTTATTGCAATTATTGTTCATTAGATGCTCTGATATTTGCGAATCTATGCGCAATACACGTTACCATTCATTGTTCACGTTCTCCTCTGATTTATTCCACTGCTAAATGGGAGGGGCGTGAGACTACTTCTTCTTCATAGGTAAAAATGCGCAGTCTTTTAGAGAATCTATCTACAATCACCCCATCGAGTATTGCCCTTCACTGATCTGGGCAAACCCGTTAAAATCCATAGTGATGGCCTCCCACTTTCATATGGGATCTCCATTTTCTGCATCAGACTAGATAGTCGCTGATGCTCGGCCTTCACTTGCTGGCATACTAAACACCTGGATACAAAATCTGCCACATCCTTCTTCATTCCAGACCACCAAATGATCTCTTTAAATCCTGGTACATCTTAGTGTTACCTAGATGAATAGAGAACCTCGACCTATGAGCTTCTGCTAGAACATGCTCACGGACATCTACAACATCGATAACACAAACTCGGTAATGAAATCTAATCACACCATCCTCATACTGAGCAATTCCTCCCCCCGCTTGCCTACTAATTCCTAAAGCCTAGGATCAGCCTTCTGTTGCTCAATCACCTCATCAACACAGTAGACCGAATGGACAACTGTGCTACAAAAGCCTGACATAATATGGATCTAACTCGGTCATCGCACATGCAACATCCTCCAACATCTTCCAGTCCTGCTGGAGTAAACATCTCTTCTTTCTAAGAGATTGCAACGACGTTCGCCTTTCCTGGATGTACTGAAGTTTGAAGTCTTAGTCCTTGATGAACTCATCCTCTCCTCGACGCAGTTTAATTCTTTTGAGAGAAGAGATACCTCAAGCTTTTATTGGTCAGTGAACACCTCAAATCTGACACCATGTGTCTCTAGATCTCAATGCATGAACCACTGCCGCAACTCCAAATCATGAGTCGGATAGTTACGCTCATGCTCCTTCAATTGACGATAAGCACACGCCACTACCCTTCCTGTTGCATCACGACACAGCCTAAACCAATCGGGATGCATCCGAATAGATGGCAAACCCCTACACCACTCGTCAAAATCAACACCGGGGCAAAAGTAAGCTTAGCCATCAACAATTGAAAGTACTCTCACACTCCTCGGACCAAACAAACTTCACACCCTTCCTGGTTAGCTTAGTCAAAGGTGTGGCGATATATGCAAATCCCTCAATGAATCACCGATAAGAGCCCGCTAAACTAAGGAAGCTCCGAACTCTCGATGGGTCCTGTGATCTCCCAATTTAATACAGCCTAGAGCTTCGCTCGATCAACTGCTACACCGCACCAGAGACAACATGCCTAAGGAATGAACCTCGCGCATCCAAAAATCACACTGCTGAATTTTGCATACATCTTGTGCTCTCGGAGAATTTCTAACACAACCCTTAAATGCTGACGGTTGTGGCCTCATCCGGAGAATGGACCAACACATCATCGATGAACACCACTACAAAACTATCTAGATAAGTCTAAAACACCCTGTCAGAGATCCATGAATACTGCAAGGGCATTGGGTTAGACAAATGGAAGAACAAAAACTCATAATGTCCATACGAGTCCGAAAGGCCGTCTTGGACACATCTTCACGCCTAATCCTCAATTGATGATAGCCAGACCGCAAATCAATCTTGGAAAGACCGATGCATTCTGCAGCTGTCAAAAAGATCATCAATCCGCGATAAGGATACCTGTCTTTATAGTACCTGGTTGAGCTTTCTATAATCGATGCACAACCTAAGTGAACCATCTTTCTTCTTTACAAATAATATAGGTGCGCCCCAAGAGATACACTAGGGTGAATAAATCCCTTATCTAGAAAATCCTGCAACTGCTTCCTTAACTCAGCCAATTCGCAGGTGCCATCCGATATGGAGCCTTGAGATAGGAGAGGTGCCTGGAAGCACTCTATAGTAAAGTCTATCTCTCTAACCGGTGGCAATCCAGACAAACATTGGGAAAAATGTCTGGAAACTCCCGCACTTACATCAATCTCTCCAAGGTCGGTGACTAATCAGCCTTTTGGCATTAATACCACCTGGCAAGAAAAGCGTCACATCCTTGGTCACCATTCTCATCGCCTTCATGGCGTAGATGACAACTTCCCACTAAGTTCCTTGGTAATGTATGTGAAAACTCATCCTCACCCGGAAGACGAAAAATGATCTTCTTCCCATGATAATCTACTAAAGCATAATGCTCCTCTAGCCAATCCAGACAAAGAATTGCATCATAGTCTTTCATCTTTAGCAAAAAGAAGCACCCATCTAAAACTCGATCCTCAATTCACACAGGTAACGATGGAATACACTTCCTATCGAAACTGTTCCCGCAGGTGTGTGCACAGATAAAGGACCTCTAACTCCTTATCCTCTAATCCTGACTCTACAGCTAACTGCCCAGCAAACTGCTCAGAAATGACGAGTGAGTGGCACCCGTATAAACAAAACCCCTAGCGTGCATACCCATGAAAAGAACCGTACCTTCGGTGACGTGCTCCGCCTGCTCGACATCCTCACGCGCTAAAGCAAACCCTCGAGCTTGGGCTCGAGGCCTTCCTGGTCTCATATAGTAGTGCTTCTTCTTCTCTGCCGCTGTTTGGGGCGGCGCTCCATGCTGGACTCCCTGCTGAAGTCTGGGACAGTCCCAGATCTGATGCTCGCTGCTCCCCGCACATTTAACACTTCCCCGCTAACATCCAGCACTTCGTACCTCCATGTATCCTTCCACATTGAGGACACTCCTTCTTGCCGCTGGGCCTAACATCGGGGGATCGTGGTGAAGCTGCCTGCTTCTACTCGCTTCCACAAGACGCTACGGTGACTTATACGTCGCTTCTTCCTATCCTGCCATTGGAAATGAGCTGCAGATCTCTTCTGCGACTCCTTCTTCTCCTCTAGGTACTGCCCATCTCGGCCTCCTGCCTACACGCAGCGCTAGGGCCTCATCCACAGTACGAGATCAAATGCACCACCTTGACCTCAGTGATGGCTTAAGGCCATCACGAACTTCTTCACTTTCTTGCGCTCATCAGCAACAATATGAGGTGCTACTTAGACAATTCTGCGAACTTGGCTCGTACTCAGTCGGTCATGGAGCCCTGGGTACGAGTAAGAACTCCTGTTCCATCTTGTCTTGGATATGCTCGGGATGAACTTGGCCCGAAAGAGCATCACGAACTCATCCCTGCCACCTCGATAGCGCCGTCCTCAAACTGGGTACGCAGTAAAGAGGACAACCATACATCGGCTCTCCTGCAACAAATCACCCATAAGGACAATCTACATAAATCTAAACTTAATACAAATACATGCATAATTAACTAACACATCCTGTTGCATATAGGTGGCTAAGCTGACCTTGTCCTCCTCGGCACACCTAATGGCACGAAAGATCTTCTCGATCTCCCACATCCAGCTCTCCGCTAGTAATGGCTGACTCTCCCACTTAAAAGAGTTGGAGCCATCCTCTTGAATCACTCCATGATGGAAGGACCATCATGGCCAAGCTCTTGGGGAACTGGAGCTGGAGCCTGAGCCTGCTACAACAAGCAATATAAATAACACATAAGCACATAACAATCATACATTAATTAAAACAGACTACTTCTATCTATCATTTCTAACCTGAGCCTCCAGCTGAGCCTGGAGTGCAGCCTGGCATGCACCTGTGTCTGCATAGCCTGCACCAGCCTTGCATGAACCTCCATAATTCATAGACGGTGGTTTAGGAAGAACTGTAGGACCCTTGGGGTGCCTGGGCCTGCTGCTCATCCCTCTCCTCTCGCCTCTGCTCATCCTCACGAGCAGGGCACCACGCCTACCACGAGAAACCATAGCCTGTAAAACAAATTAATCACAATTAGAAACTAAGTTATTTAGCCCTAACCATGTTCTTAACTATCTTTCATCATTATTAACCATTTCTACACACGTGGACTATTCTATAAAGACTTAGCATATTATGAAGATGATGGTTTACTCATGTACAATCTCAATGTTGTCTCTTTGATACCAATCTCTAATAACGACCCTTGTAACGGCCTCAGCACCCGGACCCTCGGCTTCCACCAGAGATCTGAACTGAAACCCCGCCGCCACGGGTCCGGAGACCCGAAGTCTAACGGATCGGTCTAACAAGATATGTAATAGAGATAGATAACAACAAACACACTGAAATGTATGACAGGTGAAGGAAAAGAGTCCCACGCTGAGTAACATCTAGTACAGTCCCAAAGTAAATAAGTACAAGTGCTAAAATAAAGGGAAAGAACACGTCCCTTAGGGCATACCCCGAGGGTGAAGTACACAAGCTGAGGAACACTGCTCACTGGGGACACGTCTACTACGGCCCCGTCTCCTCAGTCCGCCACGGAGGGAACTGCTGTGAAGTCTCACCTGCAAAGA
>JACBKR010005208.1:0-19845 GCA_014218235.1 Colocasia esculenta
GAGAGTGTTCTGGGAAGCCCTCTAGTGTCGACACTACTTGGACTAGTGTCGACACCTGTCCCAAACAGCCCAGAAAGTGTTCTGGGAAGGCCATCTAGTGTCGACACTGCCTCATCTAGTGTCGACACACTGTCCCAGTTTTTACCCAGGGAGTTCTGGGAACTGATCTAGTGTCGACACTACCCTATCTAGTGTCGACACACTGTCCCTGTTTTCCAGAAGGGTTCTGGAATCTGTCTCTAGTGTCGACACTACCTGAACTAGTGTCGACACTACCTGACCAGTTTTGCCTGATTTGTCTGGGTTTGGAGCATGGTGTCGACACCACCTGATCTAGTGTCGACACTACCCTTACAAGTTTTTTTTGTATAATTTGGGTCTAATAATTTCATGATGTCTTCAAGGCATACATGATGTTATATAGTATGCATGGACTTAAAATAAATCAAACCATTAAAGGAAATGGTAATGACATGAATATGATTCTAATGTGTAATTTTGATTGTTCTTATGATCATTGGATTATCTTGTGATCTTGCTTATTGTCAATTGATAAGATAAGAATATGTTATGAATGTGGGGATGAATACATGATTAGTATGGACATGTTAGTGGTGATTTGCATATGAGTTTTCATGGTTTCATGTTTTCCGGTGTTCAATTGATATTATTTGTCATATGCATACATGTTAGTAAAGTACATGTTCTACATATGATCTGTCTTTAGAAACACCCTCATGTCAAGACATTAATGAATTATGAAATATAAGATACGTCGTTCCTGCCTGTTCTTTTGAGCTGTTTGTCATTCCTTGACTCTATGAGTGATCATGTTCTTTTTACTATGAGCTTGTCATTGAAACTCTGTGGCCATAATATGAATATGTTTGTTGGCACAACGTGGGACTCCGGTCCAAAACTTGATACAATGCCTGTGCAATAGGGCCCTGTCCGGTCCTAGGGAGGAGAGCCCCAACGTACTTGTTAACCGAGGGAGTATGGACTCTTGGTGCTTGGCATAGCACACCTGACATGCAAGATTGTGATAAGTGCCTCCTGTTGACTTGATAAGTTTGACTTGACATGATATGATACGTTTGTTCTTGTGAACACATGAACTCTGCTGAATATGGCCAATCTCTTCTGACATGATTTTAATCTTGAATTATCTGTCCATTGTATATGGAACTCGACAATTGATCTGATATGATATCCGTTCTACTTTCTATTCAACTTGTTAGAAAAGCATGCATTTCAGCATACTCATAAGCATATCTGCCTATATAAAATGTTAATCATGTATACTAGTGCCCGCACGTGATTGAGATATAAATCCTACTAAGCTAGTTCGCTCACCCCTATCATCCTGCCTTTTTCAGGTAGTGATGAAGAACCAGTGGAGTCGGATGGGACTGGGCAAGAGTGACGAGCACCCGTCCTAGAATAGATGACAGTTTAGAAATAGAAATTTGAGTAATCTATGTAATAGTGAAACTTTTGTGGAAGTTTATTTGAATGATGGACCCTTTGGTTAATTCTTCTTATGTGAGGTTGTATCTAGTTGGATGAATGAATTAAGTATACTAATGGTGACCATATTATAGTCTTGAATGTGTTATTATATTCGACTGTGACTCTGCACTATTCAACTGTGATACGCCGGTTTGTATCGTTCACGTCCCCCGGTATTATTCCGCTGCTAAATATTCGGGGCGTGAGTTGGTATCAGAGCCTGAACTTTTGGTCCAAGGGATTAGGAATATGGAATGAAACTAGATTACACGAGTCAAAACCTGTCGTACCTTGTGAGCTTGGGTAGAGCCATGGGAATAAAAGTCACATGTGATATATTTAGATGACTAACTCACATTATTATCTTGAAGGTGATTTACCACATGGCCGCAGAACGTGCCCAGGCTAGGGAGATGCAAAGAACCATACAGAACTGACTCAGGCTATTTTACAAGCCACCCAGGGTGGAGGTAATCGCGGAGCCGGTGAGCTCCACGAAATTTCGGAACATGGATCCACCTAGGTTTGAAGGGAGTACTAACCCAGATGTTGCTGAACACTGGTTAAAGAGATTGAAAGGATATTCAGGGTTATGCAATGCACAGACCAGAACAAGGTACTCCTGGCAACTTTCCAGTGGAAAAGGATGCCAGGCATGGTGGGAGTCGGTAGAAGCAACCCTCAATGGACAACAAATTACATGGGCTCAGTTCATTGAGCGTTTTAACGCCAAGTACTTTTCTGAGAGGGTCCAAGAACGGAAAGCAGCCGAATTTGCGGCTTTGAAGCGAGAGAGAGGACTAATGTGGCTGAGTATGAGGCCCAATTCTCTCGGCTGTCTCGATACGCTGTTCACTTGATTGGGACAGAAGAATGAAGGCGAAACGCTTTCTGAATGGCTTGAGGCCCCAGTTCATCACCAACTGGCGCCAATGGGCATTCAAAACTTATGCTGAAATGGTTAAGAAGGCTCAATAACTGGAAGATGCCATGGAGACTGCCTTCCGAAGCAGGTATGGGCATTATGAATTTATTGTTATGCCTTTTGGACTAACAAATGCCCCTGCAGTTTTCATGCAGCTGATGAATAGCATTTATCGCCCATATCTTGATAAGTTTGTGGTAGTATTCATCGATGATATATGATTTATTCCAAACAAGGAAGAGCATGATGAGCATTTGAGGATTTCATTGCAGATTTTGAGGGAGAACAATTATATGCCAAGTTGAGTAAATGTGAATTCTGGCTTGAGGAGGTATCCTTTCTAGGGCATGTGGTGACCAAAGATGGTATCGCTATTGATCCATCAAGGTTGAGGCTGTGTTGAAATGGGAAAGATCGACAAGCGTCACAGAGATCAGAAGTTTTCTGGATTAGCTGGGTATTATCGAAGGTTTATAGGATTTCTCAAAGATTGCAGTACCATTAACCAAGCTGACCCGGAAGGAAAATCCGTTTGTGTGGACTGATGATTGCGAGGGAAGTTTCAACAACTTGAAGAAGTGTCTGACTACTGCTCCTGTCCTCGCCTTACCCACTGAAGAGGAGGATTTGAAATTTATTCAGATGCTTCTGGTACTGGACTGGGATGTGTCTTAATGCAACAGGGAAGGTAATAGCTTATGCTTCCAGACAGTTGAAGATCCACGAAGTGAACTATCCGGTTCATGAACTGGAGTTAGCCGCCGTAGTATTCGCCTTGAAGATCTGGAGGCATTATATCTATGGTGAGCAATTTAAAGTCTTTTCTGACCACAAGAGTTTGAAATACCTGTTCTCACAGAAGGAGCTTAACATGAGACAAAGAAGGTGGTTAGAGTACCTTAAGGACTTTGACTTTTCCATCCAATATCACCCCTGGGAAAGCCAATGTAGTGGCAGACGCTCTAAGTAGACAACCAGGAACTGTGCTAGCTAGTATGATGCTAGGCGAATGGAAGTTACTGGAGCAATTTGCAAGTCTGAATTTAGACATGGAAAAGAAGGAGAAACAAGTAATGATTTCCAATCTCCAGATACAATCCGTCTACTGACCGAAATCCAGGAGAAATAGGGAGAAGATCCATTCTTAGTTCAGATCAGGGAGAAGCTAGAACAAGACCCGACTTTACTCTGTCAGCAGAGGGAAGATTATTATTCAGAGGTAGAACATGTGTTCCTGATCATGAAGAACTCAAGAAGAGGTTACTGAATGAAGCTCACCAGTCCAAATATACGATTCATCCAGGATCAACAAAGATGTATCAAGATTTAAAAGGTCGTACTGGTGGCCAAACATGAAGAGGGATGTGGCCGATCATGTGGCATACTGTTTAACATGCATGAAAGTCAAAGCCGAGCACTTTCGTACAGCTGGTGGACTGCTACCACTAGAAATCCCGGAGTGGAAGTGGGATAGTATCGGTATGGACTTTATCATGGGATTGCCCAAGACTAGAGGTGGTATGGATGCAATTTGGGTAATCGTTGATCGATTGACTAAGTCGGCTCACTTCTTGCCGATCAAGAGTACATGGTCAGTGGATGTGTTGGCCGCTCTATATGTTAAGGAAGTAGTTAGACTTCATGAGATTCCATCAAGCATAATATCAGATCGGGACCCTAGATTTACTTCACACTTCTGGAAGGGTTTACAAGCAGCAATGGGTACCCTTCCATCCTCAGACTGACGGACAAACTGAAAGGACCAATCAAATTGTGGAGGATATGCTTCGTGCTTTGGTGCTGGATTTCAAAGGTCGATGGGATGATCAGTTGTACTTGATGGAGTTTGCTTATAACAATAGCTATCAGGCTAGTATCAAGATGGCTCCATTTGAAGCCTTATATGGCAGGAGTTGCAGATCACCCCTTTGTTGGGAAGAGGTTGGGGAGAACCAATGGGTTGGACCCGACTTGATTGAGGCCACTGTCCGGAAGGTTCAGATTGTCAGGGAACGTTTGAAGATACACAATCCAGACAGAAGAGTTATACAGACAAGAGAAGGAGAGAACTGGAATTTCAGGTTGGCGAACATGTTTTCTTGAAGGTCTCACCTTCGAGGGGAATACAAAGATTTGGGATCAAAGGAAAACTAAGTCCCAGATTTATAGGGCCATTTGAAATTCTGGAAAGAATTGGTCAGGTGGCGTATAGACTTGCACTACCTCCGCAACTGGCAAACGTGCATAATGTGTTCCACATATCCATGCTGCGGAAGTACTTATTCAATGCCGACCATGTAATTGACCACGAGGACTTGGAGATTTGGGAGGACCTGACTTATGAAGAGAAGCCGATCAAACTGTTGGATCGGAAGATTCAGCGACTCAGGAATCACACCATACCTATGGTGAAGGTTCAATGGAGTCGAGACGGAGTTACTAATGCTACCTGGGAAACAGAGGAACAATGAAGAAAAACCACCCGAACTATTCTCAGGTACGACTACACCATTATGCTTAAATTTGGGGACCAAATTTCTTAAGTGGGGGGGATGTAACACACCGGAAATTTAGCATTTAAAATTTCAGAAATATAGAGGGATAAAATAAATAAACGTATTGGAGACTTCCAATACCATGTGTTAATGACCTATTAATAAGATTGGGCCAATAGAGCATATTTGGCCCAAGGATATGAACAAACTAGGACATGAAATTGCCCAAAAATTCGTGTATGTAATTATGTAGTAATTAGGGAGGGTAATATAGGGTCATATTATGGATGAGTAGTCATGTAAGGTAAGCCAAAACCAACTCAATCCCAATTGGTGGTTTCCTAAACCTTGGCTACCTCTTTTGAGTAAAGGAATCCCAGATTTTCTGGAAACTAGGAAACAGAGCTCGTAGTCCCTTTCCTAGCATCATTAGGACTCTTAACAACATCCTAAAACTATAAACTCGTCCCTAAACTCTTGGGGAAGTTTAACAATGTTTGAGTCGTTTGGAAGCAAGCAAGAACTTCTGAGGAGCAGGAGAAAGGCTGGGAATCCGGAGCTTCATCCCCTGCATCCTCTGTTGCGTCCAGAACATCAACAGTTTTAGATCTTCGTAAAGGTAGGTGTTCTCGAGCCAAGATTAAAGAAAACCAATGCCAACATGTAGTTCTTTGAGTCTAGGATCATTTGCACTTGTTTTGCCCAATTTTCATGGAGTATTCATTGTGTATTGGTGATTTTCCCGAATTCTTGCACAGTTAGGGCTTTCTCGTTCGTCATATTGTACAACCGATTAAGACCAAATTTGACTAAACTTTCTTCATGAAAGTTCTTTTACTTGAAGTCACGATCATCTTCTATGTTGGACGTTTTGTCCAAAGGATTTTCGTTAGAGAGTTATGAGCATGATAAGAGAGTCTCTGTTTGATACTGTGATTTTGGGTTTCACTTGATTTTTGTTCTTCACATGTTTTCTCAGGATTCGAGACCGAATTGATCCAACCCTCAACATAAAAATTCTTCTACTAGTTGTCTTCTTCATCTTTCATGTTGAACGTTTTGTCCAAATGTCAATCGTTAGAGAGTTATAAGAGTTTGAAGTGAATCGCTGCATGGCATGTGTTTTCGGTCTCACATGACTCTTAAGTTTTGTTCTGGAAGGACTCTAGTGTCGACACTACTTGGACTAGTGTCGACACACTATCCCAAGGCAGCCCAGAGAGTGTTCTGGGAAGCCCTCTAGTGTCGACACTACTTGGACTAGTGTCGACACCTGTCCCAAACAGCCCAGAAAGTGTTCTGGGAAGGCCATCTAGTGTCAACACTGCCTCATCTAGTGTCGACACACTGTCCCAGTTTTTACCCAGGGAGTTCTGGGAAACTGATCTAGTGTCGACACTACCCTATCTAGTGTCGACACACTGTCCCATGTTTTCCAGAAGGGTTCTGGAATCTGTCTCTAGTGTCGACACTACCTGAACTAGTGTCGACACTACCTGACCAGTTTTGCCTGATTTTATCTTGGGTTTAGAGCATGGTGTCGACACCACCTGATCTAGTGTCGACACTACCCTTACAAGTTTTTTTTGTATAATTTGGGTCTAATCATTTCATGATGTCTTCAAGCATGTACATGATGTTATATAGTATGCATGGACTTAAAATAAATCAAACCATTAAAGGAAATGGTAATGACATGAATATGATTCTAATGTGTAATTTTGATTGTTCTTATGATCATTGAATTATCTTGTGATCTTGCTTATTGTCAATTGATAAGATAAGAACATGTTATGAATGTGGGGATGAATACATGATTAGTATGGACATGTTAGTGGTGATTTGCATATGAGTTTCATGGTTTCATGTTTTCGGTGTTCAATTGATTATTTGTCATATGCATACATGTTAGGAAAGTACATGTTCTACATATGATCTGTCTTTAGAAACACCCTCATGTCAAGACATTAATGAATTATGAAATATAAGATACGTCATTATCCTGCCTTGTTCTTTTGAGCTGTTTGTCATTCCTTGACTCTATGAGTGATCATGTTCTTTTTACTATGAGCTTGTCATTGAAACTCTGTGGCCATAATATGAATATGTTTGTTCGGCACAACGTGGGACTCCGGTCCAAAACTTGATACAATGCCTGTGCAATAGGGCCCTGTCCGGTCCTGGGGAGGAGCGCCCCAACGTACTTGTTAACCGAGGGAGTATGGACTCTTGGTGCTTGGCATAGCACACCTGACATGCAAGATTGTGAATAAGTGCCTCCTGTTTGACTTGATAAGTTTGACTTGACATGATATGATACGTTTGTTCTTGTGAACACATGAACTCTGCTCGAATATGGCCAATCTCTTCTGACATGATTTTAAATCTTGAATTATCTGTCCATTGTACATGGAACTCGACAATTGATCTGATATGATATCCGTTCTACTTTGCCATTCAACTTGTTAGAAAAGCATGCATTATCAGCATACTCATAAGCATATCTGCCTATATAAAATGTTAATCATGTATACTAGTGCCCGCACGTGATTGAGATATAAATCCTACTGAGCTAGTTCGCTCACCCCTATCATCCTGCCCTTTTTCAGGTAGTGATGAAGAACTAGTGGAGTCGGATGGGACTGGGCAAGAGTGACGAGCACCCGTCCTAGAATAGATGACAGTTTAGAAATAGAAATTTGAGTAGTCTATGTAATAGTGAAACTTTTGTGGAAGTTTATTTGAATGATGGACCCTTTGGTTAATTCTTCTTATGTGAGGTTGTATCTAGTTGGATGAAATGAATTAAAGTATACTAATGGTGACCATATTATAGTCTTGAATGTGTTATTATATTCGACTGTGACTCTGCACTATTCAACTGTGATACGCCGGTTTGTATCGTTCACGTCCCCCGGTATTTATTCCGCTGCTAAATATTCGGGGCGTGACACTGCTTCTCCAGGCAACTTTCTTCATCAAACACTGTTTAAGGTAAAAAGCACCGACGACTCATCTTACCCTTCATCTCTTGCGTGGAGCCTTTTTCTATGCCCTCATTTGCAGGTCGACCCGCCGCCTCTTTTCATCTCAAAGGAAACAAGAGATTTCTCTCTTGTTCCCGCCATCTCCTCCTCTTCCACATCACCTTCTTCTCTTCTCTGCTTGCTGCGATGCCTCCCAAGCAGACACCAAGGAGGGGCGCGAGGTCTAGGGCTACTGCTCGTGGGGTTGTGATTGAAGAGCCACCAACTTAACGTCGAAGCAAGCGTCGCCATGATCCGACACAGCAACAGGATGTGTCTTCACCCTCTACAACTCCCTCCAAGCGAGGTAGGTTGTCATCCTCTGGTCGGGAAACTCCCCAAAGTGCCTCGTCATCCCCAGAGGAAGCTTCTCTCCAGTTCTTCATACACTTCAGAGGAATCCTCCTCCGCCTCATCTGGGTCTTCCCATCCTTCTGAGGCTACACCTTCCAAGATAGTCACTGAAGGGAAACCTATTCTCAAGCCAAGAGCTGTTGATTTGCAAGATGAGAACTTTGCCAGTGCATTTCCTGATTTCATCAAAATTTTCAAGTTTCAAGGCTGGCTCCCCTTTATTTCTGAATTTCTTACCTTCTACCCTAGACTGGTGCAAGAATTCTATATGAATTTGACTGATGTACCAGAAGGTTTTCAATCTGAAGTGAAAGGGGTTTCTATTCTCTTATCAACTGAGCTGGCTTCTAGACTTTTCAAGATTTCTAATGAAGGGGAAGATTACCATACCTTTGAATTTGACTTGCATGAAGCATACACCTTGCTTACTAGTCTGCCTCATGATAAAACAGACTCCAGGCAAACCTATGTCACTAGGTTCAATACGAACACATTTCCACCTGTCCTTAGGTTAATTCATCACATTCTAACCATAATAATCACACCACAAGGTGGTGGAAGGGACAGGCTCACAGACATTCAGAGGTTTGTCATGTATTGTATGAAGAAGGATATCAAAGTCAATTTGAATGTGATCATGTATCAATTTTGTTTGAAACAACCAGGAAGGATCTTCATAGATCACTGCCATATGCTGCCATCTAACTGTTGTCTTCCAGCATTTTGGTGTTTCTCTTGCAAAGGAAAAAGTTCAATCCATTCCACAAAACATATTTATTGTTTGAAACATTGCAAAAATTTATGGGATTTCGGTTTGAGGGTGCTCAAGTTGTCGAGGGCCAATTGTTGAGCCACCTACTGCAACTGAAGAAGAAGAACATGTAACGTCGCTTATTTTCGGATCCTTTTGGATCGTGTGTGTTGTGGTTGTGATGGCCGTTGTAAGGCCAGTGTGGTGTAGACGCGTGGTGTGTGCAGGTGTGGTACAGGTTAGGTCCCGAATGAAATAGGACCTGCTGCAGTTGAGTAGGAGTTGGCGGCCAGGGGTGGTCGTTGACTTGTTGGCGTCCAGGTAAGTTGCCGTTGACTGCATGATCTTGGCGGCAGGGGATATGGACGTTTATGGTGGTGGTTTCCTTAAACGGCAGAGGGGTTGACGCCAACTTGTGCAATCTGCAGGTTATAGGGTCACCCGAGAGCAGGTTTTCCATCTGGTTCTCTCTTTCCCTTGCCCTAGCTTCACGCCCCTGTATCCCTAAAACTTCCAACAGTCACTGGAGAGTGATTGGAGGATCGTGGAACGTGTGGCGTTGTCGAATTGGACGAGGAAACGCTGTGGCGTGGTGTAATCTTCGTCGGACCTCGCGGAGGACTCGGCGTGAACCAGAGATCTTTAGGTGTTTTTAAGCGTGTTCAGAGGTAGGGGACGATCCCATTAGAGTTTCTAAACTGTTAAAATATGCATAAGGAACATGTAAAAGCCTGTTAATTGAGTTTTTGGGTAAAGGTTCTTCATGCGGGGTTTTAAGGGTGGTTTGATGGAATTTAAAGGTTAACCATGTAGTTCTAATAGTAAAATGATGCATGCTTGACTTAGGAAAGAGTTTCTTACGTTTCCCCGCGGTTTCAATGGTTGTAAACCCTGTAAAATTCGATCTAGGGTTTCTGCAGGAACAGTGGCTGAAGATCTTGGTGTCAATATCGACTGTCACCAAGCTCATCAGCCGGGATATAGACAACCATATACCTTGCCGTCTACTTCCTGTAGGCGGCAGTCGATGTGTCGCCAACATGTGTATACGTAGAAATGGCTGATAATGGTATTTATCGATAATGAGTGGTACGTTGGCACCTGTGATGCACTGAGTACACATGATTTCTGTGTTTAGCATACGGGGTATGCAGTTAGTTACTCACTTTCGAGGCTGCGTGTTGTTCACGCGAGTACAGTTGGGTAACACGTGTAGTGGACCGTTGTTACCTGAGGTTTACGTGATGTTTCACGTGGTTTATGTGTGTTGTGCACGTGGTTTTGTGTACGTGACAAGTAGTACGACGCCTACCGTGGTTACCTCTCCAGTTGGGTGCCCCAGGTTCTTTGTGAGCCAGGCTGTTAGCTCGGGGCTTTGTCCCGGTACTTGTGTTGTACTGTCGAGGTCTGTGTCGTCTGACCTGGACTCCTTCACTCCTGTGTTTGAGTTGTACGCCCGACTGAGGAAAGACGACAGTGGGACAGTGACACTTGTGTTATCTTTAGTCACTTGTAGCGCGCTCGTAGTTGGGGGTACAGACACCAGTAGTCGACACTGGTCCCCAGCTAGTCCTTTTCCAGTGCCTCACTCTAGCGAGCCCAGGCCAGGGTCTCTGGAGGTGTCAGGCATGGGCCTGCGACCGTGTGGTCTGCAGGTGGTGGTGTTTAGTTGGTCTCCACAGTTGCTTGACCTTTTCACGTGGAGCGGCAGCTGGACCTTTTGTCCGTGGCTGCGAGACTGAGAGGTAGACCTGTGTTAGCTTGTCCGAGTCAGTTTCTGGTGTCGCGAACCAGTTCACGTGGCTCGTGTTTGGCTGTCTCTACTTTAGCTCGTACATTTGTACTAGTTTGCCATTTATTTATTACAGTTGTTTTACGTAGTCGGCAGACGGTGAGTACTTTTACAGCTTTAATATCTTGCTTAGCTGTTCTATAAATTGTTGGTATTGTATACTGCTTTCGTACCTGTGGTTTGGTTTTGCTCGGTGTTGGGAGAGTTCCCTACTGAGCCAGTGACTACGAGGCTCACCCCTACCCCCATAGGTGTAGGCGAGGAGGACGTTTCTCGACCGTCGTCCAGTTCAGAGCCGCGCCGTAGCAGTGCAGGTCGGTACTCCAGCTGTGTAGTAGCAGCTCCAGCAGTGTAGTCTCGTTTGTGTAGTGTTGTAGCAATAGTGTAGTTAGTTGTTTATTTTCTTCAGTTGTACCTCGGGGTATGCCCCAAGCTCTTGTACTTCTTTTCAATTTTGTGGAAATATGGCTATGTAACTTGTGAAATATATATATAAAATGTGGTGTGTTCCTTTGTGTTTACACGGACTGTGGTTTGGTATCCCTTGCGAGGCTTCGGCCCGTTCGCGGGAGGTGGACTCGGTTCAAATACGTTATCGGTATAACGGGCTTGGCCGAGGCGTTCCGCCACAGTTGGTATCAGAGCAAGGTTCGTGTTAATATAAGGGAACTAGAAAGATACATAGCCTTATTCGGTCTTTGTACACTGCTTGTAGGGACCCTGGTTTTTTGATAATTTGTTGTTTTGATTTTTGCTTGGTGTTTTGTTTATGTAGAAATTTCTGAAATGGTGATAGAAGAGATTGGGGTGGGGAGGAGATGATCCGGAGGAAGGTACTCAGCGTATGATAGAAAGGATCTGGGGAAAGCCTCACTGATATCGAGCAAGGATGGATCAACAGGCGCCGGTACCATCGGTTGCAGTGCCACCTGGGGATGGAGAGACTGTACCTATTGCTCCAGTTCCGCCAAGAGTAGAGGTGCCTTTTGTAGCACCTGCCACCACCACCACCAGTGTTATTAGCAGAGGAACCAGTGATGCAAGTGGAGAAGTTTCTAAGATTACAGCCGTCTACTTATTCAGGAGGGCCGAATCCAGATACAGCGGAGCACTGGGTTCATGAGCGATCAAAGAGTCTTTGCAACTATGAGGTGTCCGGCAGCAGATAAAGTTGTATTAGCTGCTTATCAGTTGAGAGGTTTGCATTAGAATGGTGGCGATTGAAGATGCAGACCACTTTGCTGGCAGAATGGAGAGTGTTATCACCTGGCCGGAGTTCCTTGAGGGTTTAATGATACCTTTTGTAACGGCCCTGGATATCTATACCCAATAAGGGACCATATCCAGATCCGTCTCCCGCGAACGGACCGAAGTCTCGCAAGGGATAGCTCGTACACGTGTCCAGGAAGAATATAAAAGACAAACCACAACAGTAAGAGACACAAGAAAGGATATGTGCTCGTACCTGCATAAACAATTTACACCTGTCCCATTACATTATTACATGTCCAAATTAAAAAGAGTACAACCACCTGGGGCATACCCCGAGGGAGCACAAGCTCAGACAACTCTACTAACACTACTGCTGGTGGTACAAGTCTGTCACAACACCTCCTCAAGCCACAAACGGTAACCCTGAAAAGAACTATAAGGGAGTGAGCCTCAACAAGTCACTGGCTCAGTAGGGAACCACCCAAAACCACACACAACAAAGGAAGACCTCAACCCCAACGGGTCTCACTGGAAAACACCAGAAGCCAAACCATTTCATGCTCAAACAAGGCATACTTAACAACTATTAAAATAATTAACTCAATTGCTGCAAATTTCGGAGAGACGAAGAGACAACGGCACCGATAGTCCACTCAATAACTATAAGCCTAGGCCACAAGCCTCACAGGCATACCACAGCAACAGCTGGTCGTCTAAGCTGTAAGCCACACATGCAAAGCATTGCCTAAGCTACTAGCTTCACTGGCAAGCCTCTACACAAATAGGAATTAGGATTGCTAACCAAGAGCTAATCCTTTATATCCTTAAACCACAATGTATCGAATATCATACTAAGAAGCAGGACTGGCTACCACGGTGCCAATCCATCGCATACTAAACCATAATCGGAAGCTTACCCATAAAGGGATAAAACACAACAAGTGGAAGGTCTTACCACACGACCCCCACGGAGCACAGCTCCACCTTAACACCTGAAAGACTGGTACACAAGGTACCACGAGAAACCAACACCCACAAAGGGTACAGGTACCTACCACCACGAGGTACCACCACTGAAACACAAACACAATTGTGCCACCACTAGGGCACATCACAACTAGTGAGTCACCGCTCACCAACCTCAACAACAACTGTTCCAACACCATGGCACACAACAACGGAGAAACTACAATTAACACATGTTATAGCCAATAGCAAAGCACGAGCCGAAAAGCACGACGCCACCACACGGGACAGACTACTGGTTCATGACACCAGTATCCAACCCGGACACCACAACACAAGAACTACCTCTCAGTCTCGCAGTCACGGACGAAAGGTCCAACTGCAGCTCCACAACACAAGTAAAGCCAAAGAACTGTGGAGTCCAACCAACCACCACAACCTACAGGTCACACACCCTGCAGGTCCATGCCTGGCACCTTTAGAAACTCTGGCCCGAGCTCTCTAAAGTGAGGCACTGGTAAAAGGACTAGCTGGGGACCAGTACGTCTACTGGTGTCCGTAACCTCCAGCTACGAGCGCGCTACAAGTGACTAAACACAAACTCTCACAAGTCACTGTCCCACTGCCGTCTTTCCCTCAGCCGGACGACAACTCTCCTCGAGAGTGAGGGTGTCCAGGAAGACGACAAGACCTCAACGGTACCACTGCACCGGGACAAGCCCGAGCACACTCATGTGCCTGGCTCACAAAAAACCTGGGGCTCCAACTGAAAAGGCATTCCGAATAGGCGCCGGACCACCAAACTCAGCAATGCACAAACCACGATATATACTTATACATTCTTTACTACAAACCACAGTACAAACGTAAGGACTAGCTTGACCTGGTCACTCCGTGACCCACAAGTCATCCTTTACAAGCATACCATAATCCCGATAGTCAACCACAATTGGCCTATCATTGGTCATCACATGACCTCCTTGCCACATACATACCCTATACATTAATTACACAGTAACCTTTAACCTTACTTGCATTATAATACTTAAACCATCTCTATTATTCGCATAGGACACTACAGGACTTAGGCTAGGTTCACACTTGAACCATCATTGCCTAACCACCACAACAACCAGTGCATGTGCCACACACCCACACACCACACAAAACACCACTACAACGGAGTATGTGCCATGCACATCCTCAACCACGATAACACACACAAACTATTCAAATAACATACTTTAGAAATGTTACAGATGTCAATGCACCTCACACCACAATAACACCACACCGATTATATAAACTACCTACCAACCATGTAGGTAACCTGCTCACAGAGTTTCACGGGTGTCAATGCACCTCTCTCATAGCTATACACTTTAAACAACGATAACCAAAGTACTAAAAGCATACAAAACAAAACCCTCGGTTGCTGTCGCGACAGAGGCCAGGACCGCCTTCTGATCGCGATACCACGATATGGTGTGACAAGAAACACTATCGCGGCCGAGCGGCCTACCGCGACAGAAACTCTAACGCGACAGATCGGGCTGTCGCGACCATGTCGCGACACCCTAGGCCGTCGCCTTACCAGGTAAAAATCCCAATCCAGAAACCATCTCCGGTTCTCCATACAAACCACATTAGTTCTCGGTTTCATGCTTTAATGAATAACCTAACATGCCATCTATTGTTTTTAAAGCATTAAACCTATCAAATACACATCACATACCATCCACACAATCAAATCAAGGTAGAACTCCCTACCTTCACGAAGAACACGCAAACGGCTACGGCACGACGTCTCCCCGCTCCATGCAACGTCCTCGCGTCGAGAGCGCGACGAGAACACCACTGAAACACCAAATCACCCAACAGAGCCGCAGCAGCTCCTCCCCTGGGTCGAGCAGAGCCTCCCCTGCTCTGTTCGGCCAAACCCTTTTAAAAAACGAACAGCGGTTCGAGTCGCGACACACCTCACCACCGCGACCTCATCGCGGCAGCTTCAGGCGTCGCGTAACACCAGTCGCAGCAACTCCACTCCATGCGCGACACGCGGCGCACATGCAGACGTCGGCTCCAAACATCGGCAACCTTAACGCGACCCTCTCTACCGACGCGTTCAGAACGCGGCCTTCACCACCGTCGCGTTCACATCCAGTGAACCAACGGGCACTACGGACCTAACTGCGGCCCACTAAGCTCCACACAACGCGCGGAAACCACAACCAAAGCCCAATGACCCCATATTAGCCATGAGCACCACACCAAAAACCAATAAACACAAATCCGAACTACCACTAATCCACGATCCGCGAAGATCCGAAGAACGCGCTACGTTACACCTTTTTCCCTGTGCAAGTTCAGCAAGCAAAAAGAGAGCAGTTTCGGACGCTCCAGCAAGGTAACTCTTCAGTTTTAGAGTACCAGATGAGGTTTATGGCTCTCAGTCGTTATGCACCTTATGTAGTATCAGATAATAATATGATGGTTGAGTATTTTATTAGAGGTTTGAGAGTGGAGTTACAGGATGCAGTAGTACCTCTCATGTGTAAGACAGTGGAAGAAGCAGCCCAGAGAGCAGCTACATTGGAGAGGTCTATTCGGACTCGTCAGGTGGGCGAGTCAGGCTCAGGTAGTTTTCGGCTACCGCAGCAATCAGTAGGTGCAAGTAAGGGTAAAGCACCAGCAGGACCTTCTTCATCAGGTTTTGGGAAATGGGGCCAGAAATTGAAGCAAGCATTTAAAGGCAAAGGAAGAGGATGGGGAGGTCGTCAGCAAATTCAGCAAGGCCGAGGTAGGCCTGAGGTGGAGGAGTCGCAGCAGAGTACTGCCAGGCAGCCATTATCCACCAGGATATAGATGTTATAATTGTAATCAGCAGGGCATTTGATCCGCAATTGCCCCTATCCAAGAGAGTATGGGTATGGAAGAGGTGTGCAGCAGCAGCCTCAGCAGTTTCAGCAGCTACAAGCAGGTCGTGGGAGAGGAGCACCGCAGCAGCGAGGAAGAGGCGGGTTATGGCTATTACCGAGCCAGGCGGAGGAGGCATCGAATATGATAGAAGGTATTTTACCTCTTTATGATTATTCAGCAAGAGTTTTATTGATTCGGGTGCCTCTCATTCTTTCATTTCCGAAGAATTTTTGGATTGTATAGCTCATCCTTTAGAGGAAAAGTCTTGTGAGTTAGTAGTGGAAGTTCCTTCGGGAGAGTTCCTACTCACTTCGAGCTATATAGATGAAGCTCTGTTATGATTGAAGGGAACCAAATGCCGGGTCGGTTGTATGCCCTGTAGTGTCAGATTAGATTATATTATTTTGGGTATGGATTGGCTTGAGATTTATGGAGCAATGTTAGATTGCAGAAAGAAAAGGATTAGGTTTGTCATCCTAATGGTGCAGTATTTGAATATCAAGGTATGCCTTTTTATACCTCTAAGTTTTTAATTTCTGCAATTAAAGCTAGAAAGTTGATAAATGCTGGATGTGTGGCTTATTTAGATCGGTAAGTCTGGTAGAAGCTAGTCAGTCAATTGAAGCAATTCCCGTGGTTAGGGAATTGCTGATGTTTTTCCTGAAGATTTTCCTGGTTTAGCTCCACATAGAGAGGTGGACTTTTCTTGAGTTGCTGCCAGGTACCATGCCAATTTCTAAAGCTCCATATCGGATGGCACCAGCAGAACTTAAAGAATTGAAAAAGCAATTAGAAGAGGTTGCAGAAATGATTCATTAGACCGAGTCATTCCCCGTGGGGAGCGCCGGTTTTATTTGTGAAAAAGAAAGATGGAAGTTTTCGAATGTGTATTGATTATAGAAAGTTGAATGATGTGACCATTAAGAATAAGTACCCGTTGCCGAGGATAGATGATCTGTTTGATCAGTTGCAATCAGCAAAAATATTTTCTAAAATTGATTTGAGGTCCAGGTACCATCAGTTGAGAATTAAAGAGAAGGATATAGATAAAACAGCTTTTAGAACTAGATATGGTCACTTTGAGTTTGTGGTTATGCCATTTGGGCTAACCAATGCTCCTGCAGGTTTTATGGATTTGATGAATAGAATCTTTCATCCGTATTTAGACCAATCATTGTGGTCTTTATAGATGATATTCTGATTTATTCAGCATCTAAAGAGGAGCATGCAGCTCATTTGAGGGTTACTTTGCAGTTGTAAGAGATAACCAGTGTTTGCTAAATTCAATAAGTGTGAATTTTGGTTGAAAAAATTCAGTTCTGGGTCATGTTATCTTAGCTAAAGGAGTAGCAGTGGACCCAAGTAAAGTGGAAGCAGTAGTGATGAGATGGGAAGTGCCTAAGACAATAACTGAGATTAGAAGTTTTCTAGGATTGGCAGGTATTATAGGCGCTTCATTCAAGATATTTCTAAGATTGCAGCACCCATGACTAAGTTGACCAGAAAAGGTGTGCCTTTTGTGTGGTCCGGTGAATGTCAGAAAAGTTTTATGGAATTAAAGAAGAGGCTTACAACAGCACCTATATTGACGTTATCAGCAGGGAGTGGTGGTTTTGTGTTGTATCTGATGCTTCAAGAAGAGGACTTGGCGCAGTGTATGCAGCATAGAAAGGTGATAGCTTATGCGTCCAGGCAATTGAAGCCGACAGAGGAAAATTACCCCACTCATGATTTGGAATTGGCAGCAGTTGTGTTTGCCTTGAAGATGTGGAGGCATTATCTGTATGGAGAGAGATTTGAGATCTTTACAGATCATAAAAGCTTGAAGTATATCTTCTCGTAGAAAGATTAAATCTTCGCCAGCGCAGATGGATTGAATATTAAAAGATTATGATTTCAGTTTAGCTACCATCCAGGTAAGGCCATGTTGTAGCAGATGCCTGAGCAGAAAGGCATATGTAAGTTTGATGATGATTAAAGAATGGAAGATGTATGAAGAGGTAGTGGAGAACTCCTTGTATGTGCTCAGTAGTCAGCGACGGACAGTACTAGCTGCTAGTGCTGTAGAGCCATCTTTGTATTGGCAGATTATTGAGGCTCAGAGAGAAGATGTAAGTTTAGCTGAGATTGTAAAAATGGAAGGAGTTACCATTAATGATAACTTGTGTGGTTAGGTTCAGAGGCAGGTTGTTTGTTCCGGTAGAAAGAGAAGTAAAGCAGCGAGTGTTGGAAGAGGCTCATAAATCTAGGTACACTATCCATCAAGGTAGTACTAAAATGTACCATGATTTGAGGAAGCATTTCTGGTGGCCTCATATGAAAAAGGAAATAGCAGAATTGTTGCAAGGTGTGCTATCTGTCAACATATTAAAGCAGAACATCAGAAGCCTGGAGTTTGTTGCAACCGTTGCCCATACCATAGTGGAAATGGGATGATATTGCCATGGACTTTGTAGCAGGTTTACCAGATCGAGTCCGGGCATAATGGAATTGGGTGTTTGTTGACAGATTAACCAAGGTGTGCAGATTAGTGGCAGTAAGTATGTCTTGGACAGTGGACAGATTAGCAAAAGTGTATGTTGAAAGGATTGTTCCACTGCATGGTATTCCGAAGACTATTGTATCTGATAGAGATCCAAGGTTTACTTCTGGTTTTTGGAGGAGTTGCAGAAGAAATTGGTACTGAGCTGAGATATAGCTCCGCTTATCATCCCCAAACAGATGGTCAGACAGAGAGGACTATCCAGACGATTGAAGATATGTTGCGGGCTTGTTGTTTAGTGGGGAGGAGGTAGCTGGGAGCATCATTTGGGAATGGTTGAGTTTGCCTATAATAATAGTTTCATACCAGTCTTGGGATGGCACCGTATGAAGCTCTATATGGAAGGCTATGTAGAACCCCAATGAACTGGCATGAAGGGGGAAAGGCAATTAGTGGGTCTGAATTGATTCAGCAAACCACAGAAACATTGAAGCTTATTAAAGAAAATTGCAGATAGCTCAAAGCAGGCAAAAGAGTTATGCAGCTATCCAGAGGAGACCACTTCAGTTTGAAGTGAGAGATTTTGTTTCTTGAGAGTTTCCCGAGTAAGGGTATTTGAGGTGGTAAGACTGAAAAGTTGAGTCCAAGGTATGTGGGACCTTTCCAGGTAATTGAAAGAATTGGGGAAAACAGCTTATGGCTGGATTTGCCAGCAGATTTTGCGGATGTTCATGATATATTTCATGTTTCTATGTTAGGAAGTGTATTGAAGATCCAGCTCAGATAATAGATATCAAGGTGGTGACCTGAGGTCGGATATGACTATGCCAGAGTATCGGTGCAAATCACAGATCGAAAGATAAAGAAGTTGAGAAATAAAGAAATCGAGTTGGTTAAAGTGAGATGGGAAAATAGGTTGGGTGGTGAGGATACTGGGAATTAGCTGAGGAAATGGCTAAAGGGTATCCCGATCTGTTTGAATAAGCTTTTGTATTTCTTTTTAGATGATAGTATTTGTAAAAATGTGTATGCTTAAGTTGTTTATGTTTGAGTTGTATATGAATTTCGAGGTCGAAATTTTCTTTTTAGATGATAGTAATGTAACGTCGCTTATTTTCGGATCCTTTTGGATCATGTGTGTGTGGTTGTGATGCCGTTGTAAGGCCAGTGTGGTGTAGACGCGTGGTGTATGCAGGTGTGGTGCAGGTTAGGTCCCGAAATGAAATAGGACTGCTGCAGTTGAGTAGGAGTTGGCGGCCAGGGGTGGTCGTTGACTTGTTGGCGTCCAGGTAAGTTGCCGTTGACTGCATGATCTTGGTGGCAGGGGATATGGACGTTTATGGTGGCGGTTGCCTTAAACGACAGAGGGGTTGACTCCAACCTGTGCAATCTGCAGGTTATAGGGTCACCC
>JACBKR010005209.1:0-18996 GCA_014218235.1 Colocasia esculenta
TGAAGGGAACTACAGTACCATGTAAATGAGAAGAAAAGAAAAAGAACATAAAAAAAAAGAATTGGGTAGAGTGAAAGCTACCTGTAATTCGAGGATCGAATTTAAGGAGTGTAGAGTTGATACCATCCTTGAGTGATAAGTAAAAAGCCCATGCATTCTCTCTTTGATGCTCAAACATTGAACAAAAAGTTATGAAATTTTGTGTGTATCTTGAGGAACTGTCTAATGACATGAACTGACATATTTGCCTTTGACACTCTCGACTGGAACTTGAAATACTTATGATCAAGCATTCTCATTCTTACTATCTTGCCATGAATATGATGTTTGAACTTTTGTTTGTCCCAATTATTCAGTTGTTTGTATTGCTAAGGGACTAGCAATGAGTAAGTTGGGGGGTGTGATAAATGCATAATTATTGATGATAATCATGATGGTTTATTATCTATTGATGCTCAATTTTATATTAATCCATTATTATTTTGTTACAGAAACAATAATTTGATTAAATCTTTGTATGTGCTTTGTTTGCAGGATAATGGGTCACTCAACAAGAATTTGCTAATGGACCATGATGGATAAGAGACAATGAGGAGAGATTCTAATTTTAAATTATATTTTCTCTTCTCTCTCTTTCTTTCTAATTTTCAAAACTCTCTCATTTTAATCTCTCTCTCTATTTTTAAAACCCTTCCTCTTAATTCTCTCTTCTTTCCTCTCTTCATTCTATCTATATTTTAAAAGAATTCCCTCCTCTTTTTAAAGGCGGCTCTCAATTCTTTTCTCCTTCTCCTCCCTCTCTCCTGCGCACCTCCTTTCTCCTCTTTCTCTTTCCCTTTTTCTTTCTCTTTCTTCTTCTCCCTCTCTCCCGATCTCTCTCTCTCTCGGTGGACGAAGCAGAACGGCGCCGCACCAGCCGACCCCCGCCGGGCCCCTGCGCGCTTGCCCGCCCGCGCTCGGGCGCGCTGCCCCGCGCTCGGGCACGCTGTCCCGCGCCCAGGCCGCCCGGCCCCGAGCCCAGGCCGCCCCACCCCACGCCCAGGCCGCCCCGTGCCCCCGAGCCCAGGCCGCCCTCGCACCTAGGCCCGCGCCAAGCTGCCTCCCCTTCTGCTGCTCTACGTGCATGCTTTTGCATGCACGTAGCGCAGCAGCGCCGCCGCTCCTCTCTCTCTCCTCTCTATCCTCTCTCTCTTTTCTCTCTTCTCTCTCACGCGCCGCTCCTCTCTCTTCTCTCTCTCCTCTCCCCTCTCTCTTGCTCTCTCTCTCCTATCTCTCCTCTCTCTTTCATCTCTCTCTCTTCTCTCCTCTCTCTCTCTCCTCTCGCGCCTCTCTCCTCTCTCTTTCACGTGCTCTCTCTCCTCTCTCTCTCTCTCCTCTCTCTCTCTCCTATCGCTCCTCTCTCTTTCATCTCTCTCTCTTCTCTCTTCTTTTGTTCTCTCTCTCTCTCTCGTTCTCTCTCTCCTTTCTCTCTCTATTTTCTAGTATTTCTTAGGATAGTTGTTGATTTACTTCGTTTAATATCAAACAATTTTTGTTAACTATTTTATTTAATGAAATGCAATTTTAGAACTTTGTCTCTTTGTCTCTAATCCACTATTTATCTCTCTCTCTATTTACTTAGTTTAATTAGTTTAGTTTTATTTAATGCAACTTAGTTTAAATATCACAACATTATTTTCCTAAATAAAAATCCAAGGTTTTCAATTCTAAAATCTAGTTCCCCGTGGATTTGACTCGGCTCTCACCACTTAACTATTGTCAAAATATTTAGTGTAGGCCGATAATTTGAGATTGTTAGTCACGTGTTTAACGACGCATTTGTGGGCTATCATGGGGCAGGTTGGTGTCAACTTGTGGTACCCCCACTATGCCCCCTGCTTCTCTTGGTGCAAGAGCCTGGGCGTCCCTTTCTTCAATTTGCTTCTTCAGCACTTCAATTTCTTGTTGGTATCTCTGTAGCAATGCTGTCACAGCAGGATCATATGTATGAGTGCTAGGGATATCAGATATCACTTCAATTGGGGCCCCTCCTAGAGGGGTAGGTGGCAGATTACTGATATTATCAGTTGCTGTTATATCTGCGGCTTCTTCCCTCCTGACAGGAGGATTCGGCCCTTCATTGAGCCTTGGCAATTCATCTTGCTCAGGGGCATATCCCCGTGTTGACCATCCACTACGGTCATATAGCAAGTGCATATTTGTAGAGCTTTGTCTGTTCTTTCGGCTTCTTTGCATTTTACCTCATTCCTGGGTGTCTGCATCCTTTCAGACCTACCCTTTGACATCTCTTGGGATAGCTGTTGATATAGAGAAACTACATTTACAACCTTTTGCCGTGCTTCCTGTCGGGCTTGGGCTTCGTGTGGGCGTGGCGGATCCACCTTGTACTCGCCCATTTGCAGTTCTCCTTTGTTGATCAATGCTTGGGCCACATCTTTGAACACATAGCAATCTTCTATGGCATGGCCCACCACTTGATGATAAAGGCAAAAGAGTGGATCACCTCTCCTCTTGGAGTCCTTTGGCCTTTTAGGACTTGGCAAGACAAGCTTATTGTGTTCGCGGGCTAGCTCAAAGAGGACCCTTGTTTTGTTCCTTGGGAAGGAATAAGACTTTTGCAGTTTCTCTTGTAGCAGAATTTGCTTTCTTGGCTTTGACAACTTGGCAGGTGGGAGCTGGCCACCCCTTTAGCAGTTGTTAAACCCTTGGGCTGTCTTTTCTCTTGGTTTGCCTCATCGCAGAAGAATACTTGGCGAGGAATGCCTCGATATCAGACGCAACATTGCTCAGTCGGCTGAAGGTTTTGATATCAATTCTGACCGTTCTTTCAAAGATTTCCTCCCACAAATTGTGCTTGCACATGCGGACAACATCTTCTTCACATGGTGGTTGTTTGTACCTTCTAGTAAGGTTCCTCCACCTTTGAATATAATTATGAGCTGATTCATCATGCTCTTGGGCAATGGCAAAGAACTTTTCTATTGGGACTTCCTCCTCAACCACATAGGGGTCTACTTTAGACATCGACCACCTATCCGGCTGGTCTATCCTGGATATGGTGGGGGAATCTGAACGTGTATACCCCACCGATGAGGACCCAGGAGACTTTGGCCTGCATGGCGCATCAAGAGTCAAGCTTCCCATCGCATCGACGCAATGCGTATCATGACGTGGAGAGTATGGAGTCTGGTGAGCATTAGGTAAGGTAGCAGAGTTGTTGCCCTTTTCTGCCAGCTCCATCAAGCCACATATTAGTGTTGGATCTGCAAGATTTGGATGGAGGTGGGCCAACTTATTGTTTGGAGTGTTGATGGTAGGCTCTTGGTTTTCAAGTTGCTGCTCAGGAGCATGAGCAGACAATGACTGTTGTTGCACGGGATAGCCTTGCAGCGGCTGATATGGCTGCTGCTGTTGTTGGAAGAACTGTGGCTGCAGGAGTTGGTATTGAGTCTGTGGACGCGGTTGCTAAGCCGTAGCCAAAGACGTCTGTTGTGGTTGTTCATTTATTGCATGACAATGCGTTGATTCGAGGCCTCGACTGACCCTAAGGTCCTTTGAGGAGTCTTCCCTGAGCCCTCAGCTTCTCAGGATGCATGTCCCTCAGTCTCTTTGCATTTAATCTGCCTTTTGAGCTCTTCAATTTCGGCCTGGTATTGTTGCAGCAGCTCCAGGGTAGCTGGATCTAGGGGTGCAGCAAGAGGAATCTCCCGCATTGTGCCCCCAGGAGTCATTTCTGGTGGTGGTGGCGGGGGAATCTCATCGTTGCCCCCACTGCCCTGGGCGGTGACCACATTGGCGGTAATTGTCGTCATTTGGGTTGGGGAGGTGCTAACTCCTCCGTATGCTGTTGTTAGAGCTGCCACAACTGCTCTTCTTCTTGTAACGGCACTGGGCCTCTCAGCCAGTTATGCCAGCTCTTCATCATCGGTCGGCAAGGCTCCATAACGGCTTCTTATGCCAGCCATGTGACATGCAAAGATTTTAATGTTCCCGTTTCGGTCTCTTTCGACCCTTCGGGAAGTTTGAGGAGGAAAGGATAACCTTTCAAAAACTGATACCCGGGGTTTGGCTCTCCCGATCTGTTCATGATCGTGTTCGCATAGAACATTGTTCTCATCAGTACTGCTCTCAGCTTTCGCTTGAGGGGCTCCTTTATCTCTTTGCATTCTCGCTTGCCGTAGCGGGGCATTTACGAGATGAGGAATGCGGTCGTACATGACCTGTGTTTTCCCCTGCCGGTCATATGTGGCTGAGAGCGTCGGTAAGAGAGACCTTTCCCGGATAGGTGGAATATGGGCGGACTTCCACAGCTCTGCCTTCTTGTTATGGAAGTGGGCATAAGCACATGCCCCCCCTTGCCGAACTCTGGCCCTGAAGCCTCTGGATGGCCTATGGTAGTCAGGGACCCTTTCATCAGCTACTTCTTTTGGTACATCCTTTTCTAGTGTAGGCTCTTCCAGCCTAGGCTTTTGCACTCTCTTAGGTCGCCAGACCTGCATGAATTTGATGGGCTTTGAGGGCAGCTTGCCCCTGAAGGTGTTAAACATTTCTCTTTTTCCCGTTAAACCTTAAAACGAGTTCTTCACGGGTACTGTCGTTGTAACCCATTCTGGTACAGCTTCAGTTCTCTTGGCTTGCAGATGATTCTGAGATCTCCAATCTGCACACTTCTCCCTGAGTTGGAAACTTGTGCGCGATGGGTGACAATGTTCTCATCCTCTGTTATCTGTTGCGGGCATCTGTTGATTCCCTTCCCTTTATTCTTGTTAAGATGGCCACGTTCCACGTGATGAACGTGGCAGCTTAACTCCTCAGTGATCTCTTTGGTTTCAACTTTGTGTCCAACTTCAGCTTCCTTTTTGGTCTCTGGGTGTAAAATGTCGACGAATGGGACCCCCAGGAAATTGGGGAACTCCACAACTGGAGGGAAGCTCCCGAACCGAGTCGGCACGGCTAGGTAGCCGTACCTGGCATGATCTTGGACTACCAGCGGTCCAAAATGCACTCCATCCATTGTTCTGTTAGTACCTGTTAGTCAATTCAAAATGATAATCATTATCGATTATGTAAGGCCACATGGCTTTCTATTCTGGCGAAGAGATGAAGGGAAGTTTGGTCCCACCGGGCGTGCCACGCTGTGGAAATGGATTTTAAAAGAAAATTTAAAATCTCTGTTCTTTCATCCTTTTTATCATGCTTTCTCATGTTCTCATGGATGCATATTGCTAATCCAAGTCCCGTCGAATGCTACTCGAGCAACGGTGACGTGAGATGAATCGGTAATCGCATAGCGCGGGCGTGCCAGTCACTAAAGTGACAACATGTTCTGCCTCCGGAGTCGAAGGACTTTAGGTCTATTGTGCGCGCCATTTGACTTCGTCAAACGATTGTAAAGATCGGGTCGGGACCAAGATCCCGTCGTTGCCTGAACGCAACGACGTTATATTAATTACATCTCTTGGAGAGAGAAAACCCTTGATTAATCGCCAGATTAGAAAGTCTTATGACCTTGAACGGAAACATCCGATAAAGGTGCAAAATGAAACCACAAAATTGCAGTTAAGATTACGAGAGAGTTGAATGTGTATGCTCTTCATCTTTTAAAGGTCAATTTGCATGCTTGTTTGTTTGTTCTTTTATTTATTACACAATCTTTCTATTTGGCAATGCAATGACTTTGACATATGCTTTGATTATCATGATTCTTTTCGTGATTCGATCTCATTTGACTCTTATATGCCGAAACTTCATCATGCACAATCCATTTGATTCGGCAAGCAAAACGATTCGGCGGCTAAACCCATTCTGCGGGAGCGATTCGGCAAGGGCAGATCGGCAGCCAAACCCCTTCTGCAGGGGGGGGGGGCGAATCGGCATGGATGAATCGGCAGCCAGACTCATTCTGCAGGGGTGAATCGGCAGAGGTGAATCGACAGCACTGTTCACAAGCCAAAGTGATTCGGCAGCCCTTGCCATGCACAAAACACGGGGAAAACGGAGGACTCAAAGGCCGGGTTGGAAGGAATGGCATCCAGACCATGAAAGGGTTCTGCTCAATTCTAGACAGGGCGTGGGAATTAAGTTATCCGGCCCTTTTGTCCAAAATGTCAAATCATGGTGATTCTGCGGCCCCATTTATGCACAGTTCTCAAAATCCAGGAATAATCTGAGCGTCCAGTTGGGCTGACAGACCATTTACCTTGCAAGGAATCCATCTATGGGCTTGAACTGGGCGTGGGTATTATTTACCTAACCCTTCATGTTCAAAACCGCAAGAAACAACGAATCGACAGCACTTTGGGGGCACGGTTCTCAAAATCCAGAAGTAATCTGAGCGTCCGATCGGGCTGACGGACTATTTAACATATGAAGGATCTATCTATAGGCTTGAAACGGGCATGGGTATTGTTTACCCGACCCTTCATGTTCAAAACTGCGAGAAACAGCGAATCGACAGCACTTTGGGGGCACAGTTCTCAAAATCCAGAAATGATCTAAGCGTCCGGTCGGGCTGACGGACTATTTAACATATGAAGGATCTGTCTATAGGCTTGAACCAGGCATGGGTATTGTTTACCTGACCCTTCATGTTCAAAACCGCAAGAGACAGCGAATCGGCAGCACTTTGGGGGCCCGGTTCTCAAACTCCAGTAATGATCAGAGCGTCCGATCGTGCTGATGGACTATTTATCATATGAAGAATCTATCTATAGGCTTGAACCGGGCATGGGTATTGTTTACCCAACCCTTCATGTTCAAAACCGCAAGAAACAGCGAATCGGCAGCACTTTGAAGACACGGTTCTCAAAATCCAGCGATGATCTGAGCGTCCGATCAAGCTGACGGACTATTTAACATATGAAGAATCCATATATAGGCTTGAACCGGGCACGGGTATTGTTTACCCGACCCTTCATGTTCAAAACCGCAAGAGACAGTGAATCGGCAGCACTTTGGGGGCCCGGTTCTCAAAATCCAATAATGATCTGAGCGTCCGGTCGTGCTGATGGACTGTTTATCATATGAAGAATCTATCTATAGGCTTGAACCGGGCATGGGTATTGTTTACCCAACCCTTCATGTTCAAAACCGTAAGAAACAGCGAATCGGCAGCACTTTGAAGACACGGTTCTCAAAATCCAGTGATGATCTGAGCGTCCGGTCGGGCTGACGGACTATTTAACATATGAAGAATCCATCTATAGGCTTGAACCGGGCACAAGTATTATATACCCAACCCTTCATGTTCAAAACCGCAAGAGACAACGAATCGGTAGCACTTTGGGGGCCCGGTTCTAAAAATCCAGAGATGATCTGAGCGTCCGGTCGGGCTGACGGGCTATTCAACATACAAGGAATTCATCCATGGGCCTGAACCGGGCATGGTATTGTTTACCGAACCCTTCATGTTCAAAACCGCAAGAAATAGCGAATTGGCAGCACTTTGAAGACACGGTTCTCAAAATCCGACGATAATCTGAGCATCCGGTCGGGCTGACGGACTATTTAACATATGCAAAATCTGTCTGTTGGCTTGAACCGGCATGGGTATTGTTTACCCAACCCTTCTTGTTCAAAACCGCAAGAAACAACGAATCGGTAGCCATTTGAAGACATGGTTCTCAAAATCCACAGATGATCTGAGTGTCCAGTCGGGGGCAGTGATAAGGGGATTTGAACAGTGCCTTGTCTGCCCTTAGACCCATCTGAGGAGGCACATACATGGCCCTACATGAGCTCCTTGTATTGGGCTTTCAACAGTCACAGTTGATGCATAAAAATCCGGATAAAATAGCATCAAATAAAGGGACCTATTGCAGCAAACATACCATGGCAGTGGGTAATTTCTCATAGGGTGCCCTTGTTGGGCTGAGAAATACTCAATGGCCCTCCCCAATGTCTCGTATGAGGTAATGGGGTGGTCTCATGCAAAATAAGAAAAGAAGATAAAAGAAAAAACACATGGTAAAGAGCAGACCTATTTACCACATATAGAGAGCATTTTGGTTCCATGTTAAAGCACAAGAAAATAGAACTGAAGCAAAAAAAAGAAAGGGGGAAGGGGAAGAGCACACAGACCATACAAAAAAACATATGAGAACAATTAGCTAGCACGAAGATGAACTTTGGCTGGCACGAATACGAAGAGGAGCCTCTACTAGCACTGACATGAAATGAGCCTCGGCTAGCATTGGCATGAATATGAGCTTTGACTGTTGTGAAGATAAACTTCAACTGGCATGAAGGCAGGCTTCGGCTAGCAGTGACATGAAGACGAGCCCCGGCTGGTGATGATGACTAGCTTCGGCCGGCACTGACATGAAGATGAGCATTGGCTGACACTGACAAGAAGATGAGCCTTGACTGTCAAGTACCACTTCTGTCAGGATTTCCTTTCTAGAGACTTGAAGCCTGCTTGCCTTTGGTATCTGTCTTTGATTGATTTTTTTTATTTTCACATTATCGAATTGAGCGCCCTTTCGGGTTTTCACCCAATCCGACTCCCTCTTGCTTTTGCCTACGCGCCCTTTCAGGTTTTCACGTAGCGGGGTACCCAATTTTACCCATGACGCCCTTTCGGGTTTTCGCCATGACCGGGTTCTAACTCTTTTTACCCTTGTCTAGGGGAGACCTAGACAAATCCAGCGAGGCACCTCTATTTTATGCTTTTTTTTTTTTTTTGGTATACATATATATATGTATATATATTATACGAAGAGATTCATGAGTGGAAGGTAACTCGACCACTAATCATACCATGATGCTGGTAGATGGTGTGGGTTATTTAGGCAAATTGCAAAATGGTAATCTAGAAAACCTATGTGCTAGCTTCAGCGGGTGTTCTAAAGGTAAGCATCTATTGGTTAGCCAAGGCAAGAAGTCAAGGCTAAGCTTTATTTGGAATTTTGAAAAGGCAGAGGCTATCTAACCCTAGGGTCCTACTTGGCGAGAGCAAGCACATATAAGGTGAGGCATAGATAGCAAGAGACAGCTTGTCTAAGTTTTGAGGTCTTGTATTGACTAGAGAGTGCATAGCTGGATTCGGAGAATGAATAGCAAAAAGAGGATTTCTTGAAAAAGCAGGGATGGAACTCCCCCTTCTTGCTATTTTGATGTTTTGACTTCATTCATTTTCTTTTTTTTTACCACCTTACTGACTCAAGCGCCTTTTCGGATTTTCACCGGAGTCAGCCCCTTTTTGCTTTTGCCTACGTGCCCTTTCGGATTTTCACGTAGCAGGGTTCCCAATTTTACCCACGACGCCCTTTCGGGTTTTCATCGTGGCCGAATTTTTCTTGTCCTTTTTACCCCTACTCGGCAGTGGAATTCGAGTAGGTCCGACGGGTATCTCTATTTTTAGCCCTTTTGTTCATCATTTTTTTATAATTTCATTTTTTTAATACAGAAATGTCGTAGGATAGGCACCGCGAGCATACATTCAATAGTGTACTCTCAGAGTTATTGAACATGAAAGACTGGAGGGTGTATGTCGTCGAGGCAATGTCGAATTTAGCTCCATGAGTTGTTAGATCCTTCTGACGTTGAAGCATAATGACGTCATCTCGAACCATCGACCATTGTGAAGGTGGCTCCACCATATTGACTTGGGGGATCTTGGGCGTGGAATGTCAAAGCTCAATGTTAAATCCCCCGAACCGCCGCAAAAAGGATGAGATAATATACGGTTCTTGCAAAATGATCTGATTATATAAACATTGAACATGGCAACCCGATTTTAACTCTTAAATCTTCGGAGATCTCACGTGGTAATTGCCCCACCAGTTGAGATCGAACTACAATGCTTTTCTTATAGTTGCAGCTCCTTGGAGATAGATGTTTATACCCTTGGAGACCTTAGACGAGGAACTAATCCCACGAACTAAGGCTAGACTATGATATTTATCCCGTAGTTGCAGCACTTTGGAAATGGATTCTTATATTCTTAGAGACCTCAGACGCGGAAATAATCCCACGAACTGAGGCTGGACTACGGTATTCATCCTGTAGTTGCAGCTCCTTGAAGATGGATTCTTATATTCTCGGAGACCTCAAACGCGGTACTAATCTCACGAACTGAGGCTGGACCACGGTATTTATCCCGTAGTTGCAGCTCTTTAAGGATGGATTCTTATATCCTCGGAGACCTCAGATGTGACAATATTCACAATCTGAGGCTGGACTACGTTATTTATCTCGTAGTTGCAGCTTCTTAAGGTGGATTCTTTTTATATCTTTGGAGACCCCAGATGTGGCAACATTTCACGATCTGAGGCTGGACTGCGGTATTTATCCCCAGTTGCAGCTCCTGATAGATTGATTAAGAATTCGAGTATGAGAGCCCAACACGTGGGCAGAGAGACTCGATTTCTTAAATCAAATATTCTATTTTCTATTTGTACATTTCTTTGTTATGTTCATTTTCATGATTAATTTTTTCTTTTTTTTTCTTTCTTCTATTTTTTCTATATTTTCTTTTCTTTTCTTTTCTTTTTTCTTTTTTTTTCTTTCTTCTATTTTTTCTATATTTTCTTTTCTTTTCTTTTCTTTTCTTTTCTTCATTTTTTTTAATTTTTTTGTCTGTTTTTTTTGAACGAAATTTTATTCCATCATCTCTTTTTAATCATCTCATTTTTTCTATTGATTATTTTATTATTTTCTATTTATTTTGTCTCTTTTTTTCTTTTCTTTTTTTAATATATGTCTTTTATCCCTAGAGACCTCAGATGTGGAAAAATGTTCCACAAACTGAGAATGAACTACGACACTTATCCCGCAGTTGCTACTCCTTATCCAGAAGAGCCGGTGCGGCGCCTGCGGCTACCCCTCCAGCCGGATCCGTAAATGTAACCTCTCCTCATGCTGCATCTTCGCCCGGCGGAATCCTCCCCTCCCCGGATCTGTTCCATTTTCGCCAGTTTCCTTGAGGCGTGGTGCTTTTACTGGCCTAATGGTGTTTGCGCGTTCGCTTTGGCATAGATAACTGGAGCTTGAAGGCTATCCGGAGAAAGAAGACCGGGACTGGGAGGATGAGGTACCTCCGCCTTGTACCCCATCGCTTCAAGATTTGCTTCCGTGAAGGTATTGCAACGAAGCTTCTTCACAGCTCTGGGGGGTTTCTACCGTTCGTTTTTTTTGTTGGTGATTAATTTGTTCTATACTTCTGTTGTATAGGTGCTCAGGCCGTTCCCAGGAAGCAGTCTGCGGCCAGCGCGTGAAGGGTAGACTAAGCATACTTCGGTATTTGTTGCCCTTTTTTTACTTCAGTAATGCAATTTCCATGATTGTATAGTATTATTGTGATGGTAATTTGAACGAAGGATGTTGTGATTTTCTACTCTATGAATTTAGTATTTGAGTTGAGAGTAATTTTTTTATAGCCGTCGATGTAGAGGATAATAGAAAATTCTGGTCGTGCTATTTGCATGCTTTTAAAAGTTGGAAATGCTTTGGGATCGCAGTTTTCAGATTCATAGAAAATTTTTCTTTTTTGACAATGCAAACAACACTGAATTGTCATCCTTCTTCTGCGGGCTGCTACGAGAGAATTTATGTTCACCTTTTGTGGTTTTATTAGCATGCTCCTATCACTGCACTGATTTTTTGGTTATTAGCATGTGAGGTTTTCCATGTTTAATTAGCATGTCTTGTTAATAGAACAATGATCTTGGTTTTTAACCATGCCCCTCGTTCTCTCCCAATTTTATTAAATAAATTTAGCGTCTCTTTTTTATTAAAAAAAAGATTTTGAATGATGTATGTACCCATGGAGATACTGTACGCCCCTATATATATATATATCCCATTTTGACAAATGGAGAGACATATTGAGTTTTTTGCCTCTAGTTTGATATTTGTTTTTTGCTGGTGTAGACACGCGAATTCGACTCCACCGCAGGCAAATTTCATATGGCGCCGTAATACTAAAATGACCCTCCTTTTGTCTCGCAAGAGTGTTTTTTTTTTCAATATTTCTGGATCACCCATTCTTCCGTGGTGCTTCCTCTTTATTGCAAGCTAAATTTAGTTCACAAAAGGCCCATGAATAACTTCACTGATCCGCGTCCGCTACAGTGGACGCTTTTCAGGAGTACCTTATCCGCGACTGGCAAAGCCGACGTGTTTATCTAGCACATGCTCTAATTGGAATCGCATCCTTGTCAGCAGACGCTATTTAGAAGGTCAAATCCAAAATCCCACATCAGCAGACATCGCATTTATGAGCCGATTGCCTTGAAATCACGCAAGTTGTAATTGCGTCGGGCTAAGCCACCGCCGCGTTTTAAGTCGCGACGGCCTGACTCGACACGATTCCAAGCGTAGCTGGGGCTACGGTCATGATGCGCCCATCACATCAATTTGATCTTCTGAATCGCGGCCTGCCGTCCAGACGTAATTTAAATCAAGTCGCGACGCGCTTGCCCGACGCTATTCTAATCGTGGCCTGCCGCCCGGACGCATTTCACTCTGAATATCGCGTCCGCTATGCCGAACGTGATTTAAACCTATGTTGCCTATAAATAGACCCCCGAGGGTCATTTGTAAGGGGGGTCCAACGATAGCGGCAAAGCCCTGCCAGATTCTCGCCTCGGCTCCAACCCACGAAGGAGCATCCACCCTTCCATGCCAATCCACACCTTCCTCCCCGGAGTTCGGAACTGGTGTCCCCTCCATCGTCCACGTGTGTGGGAAGCTCCTTCCTATCCTCCTCCACCAACTCCGGCATCACCGCCGCGCCCTTAACTCTTGGGGAAGCACCCCCTCCCCTCTATACTTTTTATACTTTCGGGTCCCACGTGGCTTTCTTACTCCCTTTTCTTTACACACACATGCATGCATACACACACACCCACATTCTCTAGGGCTTTAAAAGCCACAACACGGTAAGTTGTTCCCCATGTTCTTTTATTCTTTCATTTCATTTATTTAGAATTGTGTACTATACGTGGCTAATCCCCCTTTTCACTTTTTTTATCTTTTTCTTTGTCAGGGTAATCAACACGGAAAACACCCTCTACCACGGCTGGCCGTGCTCGTAGAGGAATAAAGGACCCACATCCCCTGCGCAATCTCCCTGCTCCAAAAAGTACGCTCGCGATCACTTCTTCTATCTCGCACCTCTCGCCATGCATCCTCCATCCGACACCGTCGCGTGACTGGCGATGACGATCTTTTTATTTTCCGCTATTTCCCGCTTTCCGTTCCACCATATCCACACACCACATGACCTTCTACCATATCTATTTTATTTTGTTTCCATCTCCCCTCTTGCAGACCGCTCGTCGTCCCGTTCGGCAACATCTACAGTTGGATGTCATATTTTTGTCCTGCTGTCATCATGCAAATTAAGTTTGAATTTCAACTAGTTTGGTGGGGGAAGGGGGGAGGGGGCAGTGGGGGGTCTTAGAGTGTGTATGTGCCTATCTTCTTGTCTTTAATATTTTATAGAGGTGCCAATTGCTTTCCGTTCAGCCATCGGTCGACCGCAGTTGTGCTAGCGACAGTAAGAGCATAGAAAGTAGTACTTCACAAAGTATGCGGTAAGTTTGTCAATATATTATCATTTTCTCATCCCACCTGAACTTTATTTTGTGGTTTCTTACATATTCTACTTGTATGTTCATGTTTTATAGAGATATGAGTTGAGTTGGATAGATTTGCCATAGAGATATGGATTGGAGTTGGAAGGAGTCTTTTCTCATTCTTCTGTGCCCTTCTATTTGTGCTACATGTTACTCATATGTTACTGGTAAAGGTAAGTGGTACTTATTTTCAACTTTCCATTTTCTTTTAGGAAACAATTACATTAGTACTTTCCTTTATAATAGTTGTTCAATCCCCTGTATTACATGAACAGTTTTAGGCTGTGATCCTCCATTACTAACTTGCTCTTCGTTGTTGTTTGCTATATAGTTTTTTCTTAACTACCGTCTCACCCAACCATAACATCTTTTCTTTCTCTCTTTGTATGCTTATGTAACAGGAAAAGTTAGGTGTCCTTATCTTTGTGACTCCACTCCTCTCTGTTTTCATTGCAAAGGTTTGGCAGCTTAATGCAGTTAAGAAAGGTGCGCAACTGATCTTTTATATTTGTTCCTATTTGGGTTATTCTATTTCTCTTATGTTAGAAAGCAGAGGTCTTTTTCGGTGGATGATCTTTCATGTTTGTTGTGCATGCATGTTTTCCCCGTAAGACATTACTTCTGAGGTTCCTTTTTAATTTCAGATCTGCATGCTGTTAGTTGAGTTGATGGTCTTTGTTTCTATTTAGTTTTTAGCTCTTTACAGAAATCTGAACAAAGAACAAAATGCTAAAGCATAATACTTTTTGTTTATTTTGAATCATTGTGTTTCCCAGGACATACCAAATCAAAGATTGATCACATCTTTCTGTAGTTGAAAAACCAAAAGAAAACTAATCAGCAAATTCAGTGTTGTCATGTTGATAAAGTCACATGCTTATGGCATTTGGATTTATAACTTGGAAGCACCTTTTAGGACAATTGTCTGTAAGTGAGTTTGGTTGCCTTCCTCTTTCTTCTTAGACACTACCATTGCTTATTTTTTTAGGGTCTCTTTGATAATGGAATATATTATTCTAGATAAGTTGTACTGGAATATATTATCAAAGCGGCCCTTATAATATAGAATTGTGGATATGCCACACCTGCTTTTCGGGAAAAAGGCTAGATATGCCACCCAGCCTCCAAAAAACTAGGCTTTCCATGGTTAAATGAGAAATAAAGGAAGTTTATAGGTTTTTAAGCTTGTTATTTTTTTGTTGATTGGTTCATTGAATTTTGACTAAAGCATGCAATTTACCATGACCTATCTAGTTTTTTGATGCATTTTTAGTTCCATTTTACAGAGCATTTCATGAATGCTAATGCATCTGATAGGTGTTTTGTTAAATGTGATTTTCAAGAAGAAAAACCCTTAGTGAACAGATTCAATATTTCTCTTTAACCTTCAGCAGCAATTTCTGCCACTAATCGTATCTTCTCCTTTGTTGTCTTTTCTGGGTGACACAATGTCCTGTATATCCATTTTTGCATCTCAGAATGTGGTAGTGGTACAAGGCACAACAAAGTAAGTAACCATTTTCCAAAAATCTGGTCAATTATGGTTTATTTTTGTTCAACTTGAGCTAGTTATAATATTTTTATATAATTTCTTTCAATATAATTAATGACTAATTTTTATGTAATTTCAGATGATAGGGAAGAAGGTGAAATTGTTAGATTAGAGAATGAACAAGTGGCAGAAGACATTGTTATAAGTGTAGATCTAAAGAAAATTCTATGGATTCAAAATTATGTACGTTTTTTGTTTATGAAAATTTATACTACTTAAAAAATCATCTACCATTTTTGTTAACTTCTTTTATTTTTTCTTTCTATGTAGGTGTCGGTGGATGAGGCAAAACGATCACTATTTAGTGGTTAGCACTGAAACACTTTGGTATAATTTTGGACAAATAGATGTTGTGAATATATATTTGACATTAATATGAAAAGTGTTGTGAATGACTACAATATGTGTTTGAATGAATGAATGTGGCTATGTTGACGAAGTATATGAATGAATGAGATGATTGTAGACACGCGAATTTTCCCACCGCGGACAAGTTTTCAAGTTGCGCTGTAACGCCCAAAATGTCTCTCTTTTTGCCTTGAAAGAGTATTTTTCCGATATTTCTTGAATTTCACCAATTTTTCTTTAGTGCTTCCCCCAGGAAGGGTCTGGTCGCAAAATGTTACTCAGCGACGGAACAGCGACTGTCAAATTTCCGTCGCTAATCTGTCGCCAATCAGTGACGGATTAGCGATGACAAAATATTATGTCGCTGAACCGCCTTCCAAATTCGCAACCCCTTTCGTCGCCGCGTTTCTTGAAGAACATTAAAAGGCGCCAGTTTCGGTGGATGCAATTCATGAGCTTTCCGTCGCTGTTCTGTCGCTAAATCAATCGCCGACCTATCTCTTTATTCGCATCCGTTCCGGTCGACGTGTTTTTTGGATGAACATTAAAAGGCGTCTGCTGTACTTGACGCGGTTTAGAAAAGTCACATCAACGTCCCATTGGCTGACAGCGCATGGGAGTCGGTTGCCTTGAAACCATGAGAGTCTGAAACGCGTCCACTATACTAGACGCGATTTTAAGGCAGTTCAGCAATTCGCACTTATCAAACCGACCTTATTAAAAGCGGCGGCTGTCCTGGACGCGATTTTGACCCAGAACCTTAAAACTCAGCCAGCGCTTCACCGAGAGAGGCTTTTCATTTGGGTTTTTTTCGGAGAGGGTTTTAGAGAGAGAGAGAGAGTGGGTTTTAAGAGAGAAAAAGAGAGATTTTAGAGAGAGAGAGGGAGGGGAAACTCCACACGACGCAGCCCTGCCTCGCCGTACACTTCCTCGCCATCCCCTTCATCGTCTCCGTCTCTCCCGAGCTCTCCATCGTCGTCTTCCTCCTCTCATTTGCCCTCCACAGCATCGCCACGCCGTCCGGCCTCCTCGCGGAAGCACCCCGCTTTTCCTTCCTCCGGACCCCACGTGGTCCTTATATTTTCTTTTCATTTTCACATTGCATGTATGCAAACTACACACCTGTCTTTAGGGGTTTATAAAGCCACCAGAAGGTGCATTATGAAGGATCGAAATAAATGTGTGGAAAAGATCTAGAAGGGGGGATGAATAGATCTTAGCCACTTTTGCGGAAGCTTAAATAATTTTTAAAACTATTTAGAATCAGAGGCAATGTTATCAGTGAAAAGCTACTGATCTGATTAGATTGGAGTGGGTTGAAAAACTTAGATGTGAATCAAGTTGATTAAGTGAATTAAAAACGAATCCTATGCAAGCATCTAGCAGATGAATCAGTCAAACCACAGAAACAAATGCACAAGGATTTTTTAGGTGGTTCGGAAATCCACCATGTGATTCCTACATCCACCCCTCACAACCCGTGAGGATTCACTAACACAACTGGGTAACACACCCACTGGAGCCTGACAACTCCAACACTGAAGAGCTTACAACTCACACCACTTCTAGAGCAAGACTACTCTAGAACAACTGAGCAAGACTGCTCAACCCACACTTGAGTTTGACAACTCAACACTGAGCACACGGCTCACAACAACCTGAGCACAAGGCTCACACATAGACTTGCTAGACACCAACTTAAGACAAGATCTCCTAGCAACAGATCTAGTCGAAATTTGAGAACACTAATGAGAATTATGCAGAAGCACTTGCATAATCTCAAGAGATATCTCAGAAGAACAGAAGTAAAGTAAAATGTATTGAAAGGCTTCGTTTCAAGTGTACTCCCTTGTAGAAGCTTGGATTGGGAAGAAGCTTGTAAACATGAAGTCCAAGACGATGCTCTGCAATCTGGGAGGTTGGACCTTCCTTGAATTCTTCTCCAACGATGGCTTCTACTTGATCTGCTTCCATGAGATGCTTCAGAGGCTTCTTTAAAGATCAAACCACAATTCTCACGCCTTGAATTGGTGAGAAGAGGTCTTCAGGAAACTCCAGGAAGGCAGAGGAGGGAGACACGAACTCTTATGGCCGCCAGGAATTTTTCAGGAGGCTCTAAGAGGTTGGTTGGGTCTCTCTTTGAAGGCAGGCCAAAAAGGGACCTTTATACCCTTAGGATTCCAAAGATACCCTTTGGGGTAAAAGGCACGCTTTCCAAGAAGATTCTGATCGCCCTAGAAGGACACGTGGCAGCCATCAGCTCTTAGGATGAAAAGTTTCCGTAGTGTGTCGACCTGCCCTGGTGGTTGTGTCGACACACTATCCCAAAGATAGAAAAACCTGTTCTGGGAGAGAGGTCCCGTGTCGACCTGCTCTTGAGTGTGTCGACCTGTTGCCCCAATTCCTCAAACTGGCTGTTCTGGGAACTGGGTCTAGTGTCGACCTGCCCTGGGAGTGTGTCGACCTGGGTACCCTTGATCTCTGGAAAACTGCCACTCGTGTCGACACACTCTTGACATGTGCGACACACTCTTGACATTTTACACAATTTTTTCTTTGAATCTGTGTTGATGTGTCGACACCATGATGGGTGTGTCGACACATCTTTTGCATAAAATGTTTGTACCTAAAAAATAAACACATATATCATTAGTTAAATGATTTATCATGACTATAAATGATAAATGTGATTTGCAATATACTTTTGAACATGAATTTCAGGTATGATGTTTTTGACATGCTTCAATTAAATTGCTTTAAGAACACTCCTTGTCATCATCAAAATAGGAGGGAAATGATATGAATTTGCATTCAACCCAACACGTTATCCCCTTTTCATTTATGTCTTTTGTCTCCATTTTTTAAGGCCTCTTACTACAGTCTTCTAATCCATTTTACTTCTTGTTTTGTTGTCTTTTCTCTTCAGGTACCCGAGCTGAATCTCCTTCGCCGGGCGGCCGCTGGGAGGAGGAGGGTGAACCGACGCCCACACATCCCGCTTCTTTTCTACGGGTGAAAAGGTACACATTACCTTCTCTTACCCGTCCCTACTTTGGTGCTTTTTAGGAAAAGTACCTGGCGATCACGGTTTGTCTTTATTATTGCTTATTGTCTTTTAATCGCCCGAAGGGCCACTGTCTGCTCTATCGCTCTTCTTTTCACGTGTATCCGTACACGTTATTGGTGTGGACTATTTTTCGTCCTCCCCGTAAAACGGGAGCGAAAAATAGATCTAACTTGGCAATCTCGGTGGGACACTCTACATTTCAGCTCGGGTACCTCATTTAGGCACCTACGTGTGCCTTTCCTTTTTGCGCCCCATGTGGCGTTACTTTTTTGGCACCCACGTGTGCCACTTTGTTTTCGCCCCATGCGGCTTCTTTTATTACTTTTATCATTCATTATTTATTTAATTTCATGTTTGTGTAAGTTGATTAGCATATAGTTTTAGTTTCATTTTTTTCAGTTGAATGTGTGCATGCTACTTGTTCATTCTGTGAAATTTTTTACGTTTTG